>JARSSU010019441.1:0-11437 GCA_029619165.1 Eurosta solidaginis
GTGGTATTAGTAGTAGAAAATGAAAATGGGTCAGAAAGTTACTAAACGTACCAATGCGGTAAGTCGCGTGCACTGACTGTCCATATACTTATACCAACTTATGTATATATGATTGCTTATTTTTTTAGTGCTGCGTCCAAATGACGCCACGCTGGTACCGAATACCCGCAAAAGAAACAAATTCCGGGATCGGCTTTTTGACCCATACTGACGCCTCGGGCAGTCCCAAAAAAATACTAACGCACAAAATAACGGTCAACACCTCATTTAAAATAAAATCATGCTGTCATTTACATTATTTTTTTCATTTTTGATTTTTTTGCCTTCGGTATTGCTTGGTTTGTGTCTGGCTGTGGGGGCAGGACTTGTTGTTTTCAACAACAAACATCACAAACAGTCATTATAAGGGTCGGTACAAAACATCCGAGTCCCGAAATTAAAGGATCCCTACATGACAAAATCCTGAAATTGAAAAAAGTCAACTGTTTCTACACTGGCTTAGTGTGCTACTGCCCCAGTGACCTAGTCAAGGGCAAGTAAATACTCACACATATCAGCTTATCAGCTGACCAATAAATACACGACAGGGGTTGCATGGTACATTTAGCATAATGGTACGTGCAGATAGAACGCGTCGCGGAGAACGCATCGCCAATCATAGCAAATTTATGTCAGGCGAACGTAAATAACGCATGTCTGCTTGGTAAAAGTTGTACTTAATACTATGCTTCTCATATGCACTTAATTTATCTATTCTAGCATACGTTTTGCAATAAAACACATCCGCTTCACCCCACCAACCTCACGGCCGCTCGCCCCGGTACATCCATAAAATGCCACATGCCTTGAGACAAGCTAGACGACGGAACGGAGACCTCGGCCTCTTCGTCCAGCCGAGAAAAACCCAAACAAAAATAATGCGAATCTGGACGGAGACCTCGGCCTCTCCGTCCAACAAAAAAAAATTTTTTTGCCAGTCTGGAACGGAGACCTCGGCCTCTTCGTTCAGCACTATTTACCTTCAACGTCACACATCACTTTATGGATTCTATATATATATCTAAGAATTATGTACAAACCAATGGCAAGAAATATTCACTTCACTGTTCATACACCGCTAATTTTTTCATCTTAGCTCAGGTGGCATGCTAAGCAAATCGGAAAGGATTCCCGGCCATTTTGCGTCGCAGACGAACTCCTCATTTAGATTAGTTTAGTGTGTATGTCTTATGTTCATTTTTCTCGTTTCAGCCGAGGTCATTGACGGAAAACGATGTTGCGCATCGAAGGGGGTGCCGGGGTGTTTAGGCAGAATACTAACTTTTCCGCATCTGATGCGATCCCCCCAATGGCAACTCTGCAGAATCGATACTCGACTTAATTTATAACCACCCACACCATCACCGCTACATGCATGTACATACACGTGTATGTGTGCTTTTTTGTCAGCACTCATGCATATGCATGTCGGGGTTGATGTGTGGGTGCCTTTCCCCTCCAAAACGGAGGATTTTGCGGGTCAACGGTTGTAGCTTGCTATACAACCGGCCTCTTGATTCTCAAACAGCCGTACCTAGTCTCGACATCTGCCGCCAGCGATCTCTGCCGTAATTGTTTGCGTTTATTCAGGTAATATTGTAACCTTTGCTATTTTCACATTTACCCAATAATTCATATCTATTGTAACGAGAAATCTCGTATTCTCTTATTTTATTCCAACCCGCTTATTCCCACTGAGATCGACCCCGGTGCGCCCACCTACCTCCAGGAGCAAACGCACACCCGGCCGAACATTTGATCCGGCTCGAAGGACCAAATGTTCGGCCGGGGTGCGTTTGCTCCTGGAGGTAGGTGGGCGCACCGGGGTCGATCTCAGTGGGAATAAGCGGGTTGGAATAAAATAAGAGAATACGAGATTTCTCGTTATAATAGATATGATTTATTGGGTAAATGTGAAAATAGTAATGGTTACAATATTACCTGAATAAACGCAAACAATTACGGCAGAGATCGCTGGCGGCAAATGTGATGACCTCCACTTGGACCATTATTTGGCTCGTTGAGAACGTCAGGAATCCTTTTCCTGGAAATAACTATCTGGTTCCTCTTACATTGACCGTCTTTACTCTCCCATACTCGATGCAAGCAACCGGATATCAACTCTGAACTGTCTACATGGTCTTCGTGACATTGCATCAGCATTTCCATGGGTACTACCTTTTCGATGCTCAATGGAAAAGTCATAGCTTTGTAGTCGCTCGATCCACCGTGCCAATTGTCCTTCTGGATTCCGGAACTGCAAGAGCCATTTCAACGCTGCGTGATATGTTCTGACGCGGAATCGCTGTCCGTAGAGGTTCATGTGAAAATGTTTAATGCGCTCTACCAATGCCAACAGCTCCCTCTCCCTCTCTGGTTTTCCAATTGATCGGCTGTAATAGACAACTACTTTCTCCTGTCAATCGCCCAATTGTGATAAACGCCTCCTATAGCATATGCGCTCGCATCTGCATCTAGAATAAACGTTGCTCCTGGAATCGGATATGCCAACATTGGGGTAGTGCACGAACGCTCTTTCAATGTTTTGAAAGCCAGTTCTTGCTCCTTCTTCCATTCAAAACCTTATTTTTAATTGTAAGCTCGTGGAGGCTATGTGATACACTAGCAAAGTTTGGAACAAACCGGCGGTAATATGTGCACAGCCCAAGGAAACTTCTTAATTCATGCAAGTTCTGTGGTCTTGACCAATCCTTTACAGCTTATATCTTTTCATTCGCTGTGCAGATGCCCTATGTCGTTACCTTGTGACCAAAATTATTTACTTCCTTTTAAACAGCGAACACTTTTTGGGACTTAATTTCAGACCATCGCCAGCTATTCTCTGGAAAACTTCCTCCAAGTTCTTAAGATTTCAATCAACGTTCTTGCCCAATACGATGATGTCGTCCAGGTATGCCTTCAAATGTAGTCCTTTCAGTACCTGGTCCATGAGTCTCTTAAAAGTAGCTGGTGCATTACAAAGTCCAAAAGGCATCACTGTAAATTGCCAAAGACCATTACTGACACTAATGGCTGTTTTCTCTTTGTCTTCCTCCGTCACCTCCACTTGCCAGTAGCCACTTTTTAAGTTCAGTGTGGAAAACCAACGAGTCCAGAGTGTCATCAATTCTTGGCAATGTGTAGCTATCCTTTTTCGTAACGTCGTTCTACTTCCGGCAGTCCACACAAAACCTCATTTTCCATCCTTCTTCTTTACCGGGGAGCTCCATGGAGTAGCTGATGGTTCGATGACGCCGCTGTCGCTCATTTCTTGTATGATTTGACTCAAAATTTCCCGCTGCGCCAGTGGAACACCACCTGGAGCTTGACGGAGCGGCCAAGCATCTCCAGTGTCAATTTGATATTTCACAAAGTTGGTGCGTCCTGGTTTCGAGCCATATTTGTCAAATATGTGCGCGTGCTTTAGGAGCAGTTGTTTTGCCTCACTCTGATAGTCTTCCTCTATCCCTTCCGTCCCATGCCGTGATGCCATTTGAAAGATCAGTATTACTAGTTGAAACGTGCTCCTGGAACTGTTCACAGTTAATAACTATTCAGCCTCTTGGCATCTTCCCAATATAGCTCCTTTGGTCAGTTTGAGTGGTGACTTGAACTCATTGAGTACTCTTACCGGAATACGTCTACCTGGTTTTGTCATAGCAAGGGCTTTTCCTACAAGTACGTTCGGTGTTGATTTGTTTGCTGCTTCGAAAAATCCACAATTTTTTGTCCCATAATCTCCATCAACCTTTGCCCAGATGACTGCTTCTGATTTTGGTGGTATTTGCTGACTCTCTTCCACCAGCACTCGTTTACTGACGCACCCCGGCCGAAAATTTGATGAGGGAGTCCTTTGGGTGCGCGCAGACTCCGCGGGCGGCCAGGAATTTGTGTGCCGAGTATGTGGGCACACGCTCAGATGCTTTACCAAATTGAAGGCCCACCTCAATCTCCACATGGGTTTCGCACCCTATAAGTGCAGCTGCGGGAAGCGATACCCCTCGGCTTCCCGCATCTGGTACTCAATTCAGGGTGCCCTTACGATGTTCCATTTTAAATCGTATCTTTGCAGTAAGAGCGACCACCTCGCCAACCTCCCGCTCAAGTCCTTTTGTGTCATCAACCACTTGAGACTGGAGTGGTCCGTGATAATCCGAAACGGTAATCCCTCAACATAGGGTCGGAAACGCTTCACGCTGATTATGGCGGCGAGACATTTTGCAGGCCCACTTGCGATACGCAACATCGTTTTCCGCCAATGACCTCCGCTGAAACGAGAAAAATGAATATAAGACTTACACACTAACTTAATCTAAATGAGGAGTTCGTCTGCGACGCAAAATGGCCGGGAATCCTTTCCGACTTGCTCAGAATGCCACCTAAGCTAGGATGAAAATAAACATTAGAAGTGGAGGAAAGTGAATATTTCTTGCCTTTGATTATACATAATTCTTAGATATATATAGAATCCATAAAGTGATATGACGTAGAAGGTCAATAGTGCTGGACGAAGAGTCCGAGGTCTCCGTTCCAGACTGGCAAATTTTTTTTTCCTTTTGTTGGACGGAGAGGCCGAGGTCTCCGTTCCGGATTCGCATTATTTTGTCTGGTTGGACGAAGAGGCCGAAGTCTCCGTTCCAGACTCGCATTTTTTTGTTTAGGTTTTTCTGGGCTGGACGAAGAGGCCGAGGTCTCCGTTCCAGCGTCTAATGTATCGTGTCGCTCTCGGGGCGACCGCCTTTTTTATTGGAGGAGGTGTGGCATCTTTTGAGGTGCCAGAGCGAGTGGCCGTGAGGTTGGTTGGGTGAAACGGAGGTGTTTTATTACAAAACGTATGTTAAAATAGCTGAATAAAGCGAGTTTAAGCGGAGCGTAGAGGCCGACGAAGTTATGCATTTAATTTTGTGCGACGAATGTAAAGAGGCCTTCATTCGCTGCCGTGGAACATTCTTTGTGTTGATTTGGGCCATGTTGTGTGAGAAAACCCAAATTGTGGGGTGTTTGTGGATTTCAACACAACCCTGGCGGGAATAGCCTATACTATCGAGTGTGGCAATTTGTAGAGCTGTCAGCTGATAACTCTTCAACTCATTGGAGTGAGACAGCTGTGCGGTGCTGCCAATTTGGCAGCGTAACGATTCTTAATGGTCAGGTCGCGAAAGTGTTTGAGGACATTCCCGATTGAGTTCTGACGCGACCTGAATTCTGAAATGTTTCGTTTTTTGTTGTGGGTTTTTCTCATAAAGTTCATTTGGTTGAACTATGATTTCATAAATGTTCTGAACTTTCCTTTATTTATTTTTATTAATCTTGAAAATTGTATCGTAATCTCCAACTAGCTTTTCCGCAGTTTAGTTTAGGCAAATAAAACTTGAAAATTCTCCTTCGAAAGTTATTTCTTCGTAGTTTAAGAGACAGTCTTAAGCTAAGTTGGAGTTTAGAGGAAGGAAGAGCGAGTTACGGTTTTTTTTTCTCATATTTTGTTGTGTGACATTCAGCTTGTCATCGACCGCTGTTCATGTGATCAGCGCTTTTGGTTTTACTCATTTGCTGATGTTTGTCTGGCAGCATTGTATTTTAGTGTTGTTATGCTCGCTGAGTCTGTACACATAACCGGCATTTGTAGCGTGACAAGCGAATTGGCAAGTTTTATCCGAGAAAAAAAACATGTGATGTTGTGGCCCCTTTTTTTTTGGTTATGGGATCATTTTCCATAATATAATGATACCACTTTCTTTCCTTTTCGTTTCAGGGCATCGTTCGAACTTCGCCCCAATCTGCGCATTACATTCTTGAATGTGCCGCGGAACTACAATCGCATAATATTGAAGGTGCGGTATTGTGACGAGGGACCTTCGTGGTACACCCGTTTTTATCGGGGTTAAGAGGGGAGTCCTTTGGGTGCGCGCAGACTCCGCGGGCGGCCAGGAATTTGTGTGCCGAGTATGTGGGCACACGCTCAGCTGCTTAACCACATTGAAGGCCCACCTCAATCTCCACATGGGTTTCGCACCCTATAAGTGCAGCTGCGGGAACCGATACCCCTCGGCTTCCTCGCTGGGGTTGCATCGCCAGCGAAAGCATAGCTCGCATTAAGCGGGATTACGTCGGACTCTGCCTTGTCAGTGTGTAAATATATTTTTTTAACAAATAAATTGTAATTTTTGTACGGTGAATTGACAAAGTTTTTTTTTCTTTTTTTTTCTTTTGTTTTGTCCTTCCTCCCCTCTTTTCTCCTTTGGTTGTGTTTTGTGTCCCGAACCATAGTGGTTGTTAGGGTGTGTCGCGCACCTACCTAGTTCGCGTAGGACTTGTTTGGGTTACAGGCTAAAAGGGACTGACGAAATTTATCGGAACTTCAAAACACAAAAACAATTTCTATCATGAAAGCTAGACCACTGTTCCCCAAAGCTTAGGGAGTTTGACATGTTCTTGTTTATGTTTGACATTTTGATTTTGCACTAACCTTTTAACAATGAAAATAGTGCAAATGAATCGCGAAAATTATTTCGGTCTCGAGTGGTTCACTTTTTTTCCAGAAGAGAGCTGATTTTGATTGTGTTTTTATGCACCACATTGTCAAAATAAAACAAAATTTTCATTTGTCGAAAAAAAAGTAAAGTTGTTCGGGTCCTAACACTCGAGTTTGTTGGATCCCGCGGATCCAATTTGTGATCCCATGGGGTCGCGCGCAATGTGTTTACGGCGTAAGAAAAGACAAAAGCAAGGGGCAACCTTGATTCGTCATTCAAAATGTCATTCATTCATGGAAATGAGTATAGAGACATTTTGAATGAATTTTCATTAGGAAGCAAAAAAAAACTGTGTGATGGGTAAGTATGCCGGTATCGTTCCTTTTTTTACAATTCTGAAAAAATTATTCAATTGCCTTTTCTTTTGTTTCATTTCAGATAATTACTTCTTTAAAAATATCGCCGGCTACAGATGCTTTACAACCTGAGTCTTTTCGAGCGTTATCCAAGGAATATTAGAGGAAGTGTTGAGTAAAGACTCATTTTTTTTTAAAAACAATTTTTTTTGCTTGAATATTTGATTGGCTTTGTCGGGTTGTAAAATCGTCGCTCTTTCTGCAAAAAAGATTCTGAATGTCATGTTGTGTACACCTCATTAATGAAGCTTTATCAACCAGTTTCCATTAACAAGCTTTACTGCTTTAACTATCAACCGGCCAAAGATAATTGTCCAAAGTCATCAGGTTGGGATTTCTTTAAATTGGAAAGTGAGTTCAAACGTATGCGTGTTCCAAATGAAATTTGGACATTATGCACTTTGAATTTGAAATATGAATTATGTGACACGCATCCACGTCAAATTTATGTGCCACAAGAAGCTAATACGGCAATGCTAATTGGCAGTTCACGTTTTCATTCTAAAGGACATATTTGCCTTCAAATAAGGCATCCATTTGTCGCTGCAGTCAGCCTTTGTCGGGTTTTAGCGCGCGCTGTTTAGAGGATGAGCAAATGGTTGAGGCCATACGTAAAACACCCCAACACCGACTATGTACGTTGTGGACACGACCAAGGATTAACGCAATGGCTACTCGGGCAGCCGGCAAAGGTTACGAAAACGAAGCATTTTATGACAATATCAAATTTCATTGTATCGGTATTGAAAATATACACGTGCAGCAACAAGTTTGCAACAATTACTTGAAGCCTGCGAACAAAAGACACCAACAATGAGTGGATTTTTAGTTTCATTGGAATCATCTGGCTGGTTAAAAAATATTCGCTCCATTTTATATACTTCCAGTTTAATTGCAACCGTTGCTGACAAAGGTGTTTCCGTGGTTGTACATTGCTCTGATTGATGGGATCATACAGCACAGGTCTGCTCATTGGTTGCATTAATGTTAGATCCCTACCACCGAACTATTAAGGGATTCCAAACTTTGATCGAAAGAGTCTGGCTGGCCTTTGGTTTCAAATTCAGTGAGCGTTGCGATCACGTACAAACAGATCTGCGGGAAGTCTCACCAATATTTACACAGTTCTTAGATTGCACTTGGCAGTTGATGATTGAGCGTAGTGATGCTTTTGTGTTTAATGAACGTTTCCTAATTATCCTACACGACCATGTGCATTCATGCCAATTTGGTACATTTGTGGGCAATTGTGAAAAGGATCGACTAGATGATTCAAAGCTATCAGAACGCACATTTTCACTTTGGGGCTTCATGCCGAATCATTTAAATGAATACATAAATCCATTGTATAAGCCAGATGTGGGTGAGACTCTCAAAGCTAACTTAGCACCACAATGTATTAAATTTTGGCGTGACATGTTTAGTCGTTTTGAGAGTGGCGTACATCCACGCGAACCACTAAGCGTGCAATATGAAAAATTAAGCAAAAGCTTCTGGATTTGTGTTGGACAATTTGAAAACGGTACATGTAGCCAGATTACTTATCGAGGAAGCAAGATTTGAAGAGGTAATTAAATTTTTAGAGCGAAATAAAAAGAGGAGCTATTGCCTGACGGGGAAGGATATTTTAATTACACATCGACCGTATGGCGCCTATTAAATTCACTAGCCGAGGCTGGCAATGCAGATGAATTACAAAACTATTTGACACTTTAGTTGGTGGAAACTATATTTGTCCAGCAAATATACTTTTGGGGCCGCTGATTAAGGTTCATCTTACAAATGCAAATATTGAAAAAGCTATAGAGACGTTTGAGCAAATATGTGAAAAATACAAGTGCACCAAATGAAAGATGAGCTTTCGAGTATGACAATTCGAATATGGCTACTAACGCTTCAGTAAAGGGTGTACAAAATGGTAATAACTCGACATCACCAGCCAATGGTGGTGCGGGTGTGGCTACAGTGTCTGAGACTAGCGATGACTCTAGCTTGAGCAGCGTTGAGTTGGATCCGATGATGGGCCAAATCGATGGCGCAGCAGGTTACATCTATAGCAATACTGGTCTAGAGTCAATGTCATCAGCGGAAGCCATGCCCTCTACAAAGGGTGTGACAAGCTCTTCCCCGAGCAATGAAACAGTTATTGTTGAAACGTTTACGCGAAAGTGAGCTTTCACTGTAAGGCGACTTAGCTGCCGCTGGCAGAGAAATATTACGATTGCAAGGTGAGTGAAAACGTGATTCCCCTACCTTTTCACATTTGTGCTATACAATATCACCATCCATAAATTATAGGTAACAATTCGGCCGCGCGTAGTTGTTGCTGATGGATTTGTTGTGGGGGAGCTGGATCTCGGGGGCAGGACTTCATGTGGACAAGATACACGTAAACGTAAGAGTTCGAAGGAAGGCATCCCAGATTTGGCCCAATACGTACCTCGGTAAATTGCGATTGTAATGTGAGTAACTTGCTTTTTTAATGTATTTTTGGGACCTATTATGGCTCTAGTTTTGAGCATGATACAACTATTAGAAGGTAAAACCATTCTCTCCTTTTGGCGGCCATGATGGGTTTTCCCTTTTTTTTCTCTGAACTTCATTTCGGCTCACCGGTTTTACCTTGTAATATTGGTATCGTGGTTTCGAGTGTGAGTTCTGGAACGGAAATAAAATTTGAGAATTCTTTCTAAGATAAGTTAAACAACAACCTATGAAGAGTCTAATCTCAAAGTTCGAAACTCAATAGCTTTGTTTTGAAGGATAATTTGAACTGCGGTAGTCCATACCTGTGCTTACGCGGCTGATGCCAGTTTCACACAGAGGCTTAATGAAGCAAAACGGGCCTTTATGAAAAGGGACCTTAATTATTTCAATAAATACGATTGTTATTCGATTAAGTTTCTGTACGCAAAAGGCGCAGCTTCGAAATATCTGCCTTTGAATTATGAGTCAATCTTTTCAACTAGCTGTCGCTGTACGTTTGGACTTGTTCCAAAGTGAAAAAGAAAGGAAAAGGGAAGATAGCATTGTGGAAGATCTGACTTCCAATTCGGGTGGGAGAGGATAAGTACTCTAGTCCTATTTCTTGAAAATATATTGGATGTTTCGAAACAAATTTCACTAATATCCACCGAGACCCGATTAACTCCTGAATTATAAATCGGTATGACGAATGAATAATTGTTAATTCTCCGCTTAGTGCCTTTTTAATTAAAGTAAGATAGGACCGCATGCCGAAGTTTATAAGGTTAGCATTAATTCAGCTACCGGTCGGCAAAGATAACCACGAATGTTCAGACTTATTCTCACTATTTCTCGTCAACAAAAAATAAGTTTAAGCACATGCGGTTGTGGCCGCAATGTGCCAAATATAATGAACCCCCAACAAGATATTTGTGGGATTCTCCAGTCTGCGAAGGAGTCTCTCTTCTTATTGAATTTTATAAGCGGCCAGGCATATTAGGAGGGTTTTTCTTTGATTTTAAAACCTTTACTAGTTGGATACGGAATTCCGATTTCATATCCTCAGTTAAGTGAGAGTGTATGTGATATGATGAATTCTGATAAATTCTGTTGGCCGAGTGCATGTGTGTTCTGTGACAGACCGTGAGTCTGCGTTTGGGTATCCTCGCTCGGGGGAGCGAGTGACTTTGGGTTTTATTTTTTAATTTCTTAAAAAATAAGTGTTTTGTGGCAGATCGGTTCGCCCTTCTGCGGTAGGCTTTTATGAAGTCCTCGTTATGGGATAACTAGTGAATGGGATGGTTATGCTGTCCTCGCTCAGGGTGAGCGAGTGAATTGTGGGGTTTTCTGTTCAGGGGGCCCCCGGTTAGTATTGTTAAAAAAAACATAGAGAAAAAAAATTCTTTTTGTTTGCGAGCTTTTGGTAAGCTCTCCCGTGTCTTCGTGCGTCTCGCTCCCTTTCCCCATTGCCCACCAGTAGTCAGGTTTAGGATTCCCCCGGTAGACTCGGCACCATCACGAGACCGGGGGGTTGATTATAATATATGGCTCGGGAGAAACGCAGGCTTAGGGATAGAGATACACGAAGACGCGGGTTCCTTAATAAGCTTTCTATGCTATCACCAACCGTGGGCCTCTGATTTTAGGTAGTCGGGGGAAATAGAATTTTAGTTTTTGGGGTTCTGTAAGGCGGAATTTGCCTTTCATCCTCTTTGTCGTGGGACGAAGGAGTAACAATTTCGTAATTGGTCTAGTGGTTTGTCCCCTTGCCGTATCCCATAGCCCGCCCATGTAAGGAGCTCTTGGTGGTATGAAATGCCCTGTCGGGTTTTGGTGACTGTACTTGGATAGAGTTTGGTTGCGAGCGTCCGCCATTAAAGCTTTGAGTTCCGAGCGGAGAGCTCTGGAGGCTCCGACAAAGTTGATTCCGTTGTCGGAGTAGATATTCTTTGGACATCCTCGCCGAGCAACAAACCTATCGAAAGCTGCCAGGAATGCGGCAGCGCTGAGGTCACTAGTGGCTTCCAGATGAATCGCTCGTAT
>JARSSU010019443.1:0-27508 GCA_029619165.1 Eurosta solidaginis
AAATTTATTATAAAATGACAAATATCCTAACAGACTTTAAATATAAGATAGGTGGAAGAAAACTGCTATCCGAAGGTGTACTAAGAGATTGTATATCGTATACCGGATATTTCTATGCTCAAATAATCAATAACAGCTTAGAAGATGGTGTGGTACCTGAAATGTGGAAAACGTCAACAATAATACCTGTGGAAAAAGTTAAAAAGACAATGCAACCTGAAGAAATTAGACCCATAAATACCCTGCCAAGTGATGCTAAAATTCTCGAAGTCGTTGTTAAGAATCAGTTGGTGAATCATCTTGAAGTAAATAATATACTAGTCTACCAACAGTCAGGATTTAGGAAAAGACATTCCTGTGAGACAGCGCTGAACTTGGTAATATCTGATTGGAAAGAAGAGCTAAACAACAAAAAAAGTAGTGGTTTCAGTTTTCCTTGACCTCAAAAGAGCTTTTGAAACGGTGGATAGAGAGATATTAATAAAAAAAAATGCAGCGGATTGGCATAACTGATATTGAACTTAAATGGTTCCGCAACTATTTGAAGCAGAAAACAGTTATAAATGCTGTGACGTCGGATGAATTAGAGGTACCCATAGGGTTACCTCAAGGCTCAGTATTGGCACCTATATTATTTCTTATATACATAAATGACATAGTAAATGCTATCGAAGTTTGTGAAATTAGACTTTTTGCGGATGATGCATTAATTATGATAAGTGAAAATAATATTAACACTGCACTTGCCAAAATGCAACATGAACTAAATAACTTGTATAAATAGTTGTGTGGTAATAGACTGAAACTAAACATAAATAAAACTAAATATATGATAATAACAAGGAGGAATATCAATGAGGATGATACAGCCGAGCTAAAAATAAATGATGAAGTCGTACAAAGAGTTAACAGTATAAAATACTTAGGAATAATAATTGATAATAAACTCAAATTTGAAGATCATATAAATTATACAATTAAAAAAGTTGCTAATAAAATAGGAGTGATGCAGAGAACAACTAAATTCATTCAAAAAAAGTACAAAATAATCTTATATAAATCAGTTATAGAACCGCACTTCGTGTACTACCCGTCCATTCTATTCATAATATCGGATAAAGAAGTAGACAAGCTCCAAAAGCTTCAAGATAGATGCATGAGATTTATTCTTCAGAAACCTACAGATACACGAACGGCTGACATGTTGAAGACTTTAGACTGGTTAAGTGTGAAACAAAAGATTTTTTTCCACTCCATGGAATTTATATTTAATATCAAACATGGAAATGTACCTGAGTATTTAAATAAAAATATAGCATTACTTGAGCAAACTCACAACATAAATACGAGGAGCAAACATAATTTCAAATTGCCGTTTTTTAGAATCAACAGAACATTTTCTACAAGGGTCTGAAAAGTTACAATGATCTGCCTATGGATATAAAAAGTTGCAACCAAATAACAGTATTTAAAACAAAATTATATGAATATTGTAAAACCTTAGCTATAAGATAAAAAAACTGTAATATTTTCTAATTTACGAATTAGGCTTCTGGCCGTAATAAATAAATAATCTAATCTAATCTAATTTTGCTGTTTTCCGGAACGCACCCGGTCAATATCTTGCAAAGGACCATAAACAATAATAAAACTGCCCAAAACTAATCGCTGAAAGACGCAAACTTCTTCAACCGATTTCATTCAGAAAACTCATAACTAGTCCATGTAATATAGGAAGGATAAAGTCTTGTTGTTGTTTTAGCGATATGTACGAAGGTTTGGGTGTTATCGATGTTTACACAACAGGATGCACCACGGGTATATGAAGTTGACAATCGGCTTGTAGTAGCTATAAATTGTTGCAGAAACAGGATGCGCCACGGGTAGGTGAAGTTGTCAATCGGGTTGGAGAAGCTATAAATTGCGCAGACAACTCCTTGAAAGAGTTGCGCTACACAACCCATTGAATCAATTTGGTATTTGTATGGCCTCTTACGACAGGCATACCTGCCGCGTGTATATTCTAGGCCCCCTAACCCGCTAGGGTTATATTCTTGAAATATTTTGGACACCCCATGCCATTTCTGATTTATGGCAGAAATAATCTCAGAGTGCTTTCCAAATCACTGCCTGGTTAAACATTTTTTAAAGTTATTTAAAGTGCTAAGCAACCACGCTACAACCACACCAAATATTACCCAGTTTAATCCAATATATTATATTTCCATCAAATGGCCTAACCAAGGAGGTATATCGGTATAGTACAATTACCTAAGCAAATTAGTGACTTAAATATCATACAAGCAAACCACCATGGTACATGGATCTCAATGGGGCCAACGATAGACAATAATTCCAGCAAATGCGGAATATTGGTTGAACAAAATGTGGATTTTTGAGCTCTAAAGCTGTCAGAACAGCTGATTATGGCAGAGTAGAAATGATACTCCAAACGCCAGGTTATTCTTGTGTGTTTTAGACGCTGTCATTTACAAAATGTGGACGACGAATGACAGCTGGATACGCTGTAGTGTGCTGACTGCTTCCACAGTGTTTTAGCAAGTTAATGATTCTCGTTCTCGTTGTCTTTTATAAATATTACCTGATACTGATGGTAGGCTCACATATTTAATACAAATAAGAAAGTTAACAAAGATAAAGTTGTGTATCTTACTAATTCCATAAAGGCTATAATTATTATTCTTTTTTTTTGAGATACCAAATTACCAAAATATTGTTCAACAATAAATCTGAATTCTCTTGTTATTATTATTTTCTTAAACTACTAAAATAGTTAAACTACTAAGGTACATTTTTTGTACTAACGTTCATATGTTCACAAATAACATATTGATATTGATTCTTATAACATCTTATTATTATTATTATTTTTTTTTGTAACATTTTCTCTTCATTTCAAATTATATATTTTTAAAATGTCTTGGCTAGATTTGTACTGTGTAAAAACTCAAATAGTTCTTCATAGTAAACAAAATTTTTAGATAAGAGATCATTTAAGTTGTTAAATTTTCTAAAAATGGTATGGTTCCTTGAAGCATTGTATCTATTGCATTCAAAGATTAAATGTTGTGGTGTTTCTGGGACTTGACAGCTGACACAAAGGCCTGATATGTTATCCCTAAACTTTTGTAAGTATGCATTTCCATATGTAAATCCAACTAAAAGTCTATTAATTAATTTTGTGTCATACGGATTCAGAGTATTCTTCTTGTTCTTAAACCAGGATTTTCTTTCTTTCTGAGCAATAACTTCTATTAGATTTTTTCCATTTTAGGACAGTGCACTTTAATTTCCTCAATGGTTCTTTTCCAAAGTTCCTTACTAATTTGGAACAATGCCTCACTTGGCGATAAGTCTACACACAAGGGTTGTCCTAACCCAGAAGCTGTTTTAGCAGCCTCATCTGCTTTTTCATTAAAATAGATACCTATGTGACTGGGTACACATATAATTTTTACTACTTCTATTCCTGATGTACATAGCTGCTTGTGTATTTCAGCAATCACATAGTTGGTTGTTTTTTCGCAGTTAAGATTTTGAATGGCCCCTAAACTCTCCGTGAATATTGCTAATCTCATGAGTTTATATTTTACCGCTAGTTTAACCACTTCAAGAATTGGGTAGTAGTGCAGTTTATGGTGCCCACCCTAAAGTTGGGCCAAGATTTTCGAGTGAGGTATCAAAAGACGCGTATTAATCTCGAGAACAATAACCCGAAGTCGGAAAAGAAAAATTGTATCTCTGTCCGGAGATATTTGCAGTTGAAGTTGGCGATTTTAATGTGGTCGTTGTTGTGCTTGTACCCACAAAAAAAATTGTGCATCACCGTGGCAGTAGCCACGGTTATACCACACACCCGGACTTGGCATGGCGTAGCCCAGGGTTATTTTTTATAAACGCGGCCGAAGGCCGCCAACGCAGAAAGGTATCTTCGCAAAAATATTATGGATCCCACCCCCGGTTTCGGAGGGACCCGCTGGTCTTTTTTTCGGTTTTTCGGTAATATTTTTTTGAACGAGTAAAAAAAGTTAAGGTAATAGTCTAGTTGAGGGGTCGACTGCTAATACGCTACTAAAAATATCGGGAGAGGTGTCAAACGACGCGTCTTGATATCAGTATTAATAATCCGAAGGCGGAAAATAAAAATTTTAACTCGTTCAAAAGATATAACCCAAAAACCGAAAAAAGATCCGCGGGTACCTCCGAAACCGGGGGTGGGATCCATAGTATTTTTGCACAGAACACCTTTCTGCGTTGGCGGCCTTTGGCCGCGCTTATAAAAAATAACCCTGGGCTACGCCGGATGTGGTATAACCGTGGCTACCGCCACGGTGACGCACAATTTTTTTTGTGGGTACAACACAACAACGACCACATTAACATCGCCAACTTCAACTGCAAATATCTCCGGACAGAGATACAATTTTTCTTTTCCGACTTCGGGTTATTGTTCTCGAGATTAATACGCGTCTTTTGATACCTCACTCGAAAATCTTGGCCCAACTTTAGGGTGGGCACCATAAACTGCACTACTACCCAATTCTTGAAGTGGTTAAACTAGCGGTAAAATATAAACTCATGAGATTAGCAATATTCACGGAGAGTTTAGGGGCCATTCAAAATCTTAACTGCGAAAAAACAACAACTATGTGATTGCTGAAATACACAAGCAGCTATGTACATCAGGAATAGAAGTAGTAAAAATTAACTCATGAGATTAGCAATATTCACATGGAAATCGCTAACTTCAACTGCAAATATCTCCGAACAGAGATATAAATTTTTCTTTTCCGCCTTCCGATTATTGTTCTCGAGATTAATACGCGTCTTTTGACACCTCACTTGATATTTTTGGTAGCGTATTAGCGGTCGACCCCTCAACTAGACTATTACCAAAGTTAATTTCCGATTTCGGATTCGGTAATAGTCTAGTTGAGGGGTCGACTGCTAATACGCTACAAAAAATATCGAGAGGTGTCAAAAAACGCGTATTAATCTCGAGAACAATAATTCAATGGCGGAAAAGAAAAATTATATCTCTGTCCGGAGATATTTGCAGTTGAAGTTGGCGATTTCCATGTGATTGTTGTTGTGTTTTTACCCACCAAAAAAATTGTGCTTCACCGTGGCGGTAGCCACGGTTATACTACACACCCGGACTTGGCATGGCGTAACCCAGGGTTATTTTTTATAAGCGCAGCCGAAAGCCGCCAACGCAGAAAGGTGTTCTGCGCAAAAATAATATAGATCCCACCCCCGGTTTCGGAGGTACCCGCGGGTCTTTTTCCGGTTTTTCGTTAATATCTTTTGAACGAGTTAAAATTTTTATTCTCCGCCTTCGGATTATTAATACTGATGTCAAGACGCGTCGTTTGACACCTCTCTTGATATTTTTGGTAGCGTATTAGCAGTCGACCACTCAACTAGACTATTACCTCGGATCCTTGATCTAGACGTGAATACGAGTCTTTTGTTACCTCACTCGAAAATTTTGGCCCAAATTTCGGTGGGTACCGTAAACTGCACTATTACCAAGAATTGCTACAAGCTCTCCAAATGTTGAAGAAACTACCTCATTCATATTGAACAAATAAGAAACCTTGCTCTCTATATCATACACCGCACATCCTGTTCTACTATCACTAACTGATGCATCCGTGGCTAGCACAAAAAAGTTTTCCCTTATAAGATTTTCTAGTTTTTCATAGTACAAGGCCTAGTTGTTCTTTAGAGTATTCTCTCTTGACACCGCTCGTTTTTCATAAACGTTTAAAGCGTGCCACAAATATACTGACAGTGTGCACATAATTTGGGTGATGCGGCTGCACACAAATCTTCCCGCCGCCTTTGCCGAGGCTAATTAGAGTCAATTGTGCAGCGCTTAAAACAATACTTTCTTTCTGTTCTATTGCTAGTTATAAAATACATACAAAGTACATATTATTATTTATATTTACCTAACCAACTTCATATTAAAAACGCTTGTCTTTTACCGGCAACAGTGAATTAGTGATGGCTCGATATTTCGCTATTGGTGATTGCATCGCCGCTATTGACAAATCGCTAATAGCTATTGCTATTGCAATCCAAATATATCAGTGATTGGCTATTTTCCTTCATTCGATTCTTTTGAATGACAATCACCTCTGGCAGAATATCGCCAATAGCGATTATAGCGATTATAGCGATTGGCGATTTTCCTTCAGCATGGAATTCTAATACTAATAGCAGCGATGCAATCATCGATAGTGAGATATCGTTCATCATTGCTCATCTGTGTGCTTTACTTTCCGAAACAGCGAACGGAACAAAGCAAACTTGTGCAACAACTAGAACGACGACATTGTGAATTCGGCTAGAAAAGCAGCCACGTGGTTTGGGTAATTTTTACAAACAAGCGAAAGATCGAACTCAAAAATAATCAACGCAAAGATCAAAGAGACCGCAAGGCACAACTCATTCAAGAGCAATTATCGAAGTGCAGAGGTATATAGAAGAAACTGTAATTGCAAAGCTGATCCTTTTTTATGGTGGCAGAAAAAACAATTACAAGTATCCCAATCTATCTCCTATAGCTCGCGAAAAGTTGGGGCGTTTAGGAACATCGGTTCCCTGTGAAAGACTTTTTTCTCAAGCCGGCCTTATTTAAGCGAGAGAAGAATGCGCTTAGATTATGAAAAGGCTAAAATGCTTATCTTTTTAAACGCCAATCATAAAATATAAAATTCGTTATATTTTGATTTTATATTTAAGTATTTATAATAAAATAATTAATATTTCTCAAAATATTAAACAAGCAATATAAGTTAATTTTAAAACTTTAATTTCATGAAATGTATAAAAGAAATATATATCACTCGTCTTATTGTAAACAGATTAACTCAAAATTTAAGGTTTTTGGGAGAATGCAATTCAAGATTTGTCATATGGTTTATATATGGTTGAATTCTCCGGCTAATTTCTAGGGCACTGCAGTGGGTGGCTAATTTTCTGCTAAAGAATATTTTTGTAATAGTTTGAAGAATTTGCTATATTTTTCCTCTGTATTTTTCATTAAAAATTGATTCACTTTACTGTACAAATTTATGCAGCCAAATACAACTTTCAGAATAAATTCATACGGAGTATTTCTAAATACATCGGTGTAGTATAATATAGTAAATAAATCATGTTTTTATGGTGTTATATATACAGATTTATTTCGGGTTGATTCATCTTACATTTAAAAATCAAAGCATTTTCAATTAACAAAATTTATAAAACAAAGATGCATATACATTTATTTCAGCTAGTTTCATCTCATTGAGTGTAATACGAGTCTGAACATATTGTCGTCAGCCAGTTAATAATATATATCATAACATCTCAGAAAATTAGAATTTCACATTACATTAGTTTACAATTAAAGGTACATACTTTTTTCTTTTTATTCCAATTTTGGTTCATATATTCTAATAAGATTTAATTTAGTATAAATTAATGTATAACATTCAATCTACTCTGGTAAAAAGACTTAAACATTCATTTCTTATATACAAGTATACAAATAATTGCAGATTCGCTTATTAAAGATAAATTAAAGCGATCGCCATAGCTGTAAAAAATAGCCATACCTATATTCACTGATAGCTCAAAATCGCTCTTCTGTATGGAATCGCTTGTTGAAATAAAGCGATCGCTATAGCTATAAAAAATAGCCGATATTCAAAAATAGCCATATCTATTTTCACTGATAGCTCAAAATCGCCATATCGTCCATCACTACAGTGAATTGTAATTGTTTTTCACAAACTCGCAGGAGCATTCACAAAAACAAGAAACATTACAGGGTGAAATCAGCAATGCTTTGCAGGGTGTTCACTGTTTAAAGATTTTATTGATGTTATTGACTGATTTTTTTAGGGATTAGCGTTACCAACACTCGATGTTGACACGCCAATTGCTCATTACAGACTGAACCATTCACTAAACAAAGAGCGCAGGCTATCTGTGTGAGTTGCCCACCATCTTAAGATGTATGAAACGCCAATATTAAAGCCGGAGTCATTGGTGCCGTATGTCGTATCGCTGTATCCGTATCCCTAACGTAATCAGCTGTTTATCGTTACGACGGTAAACCAAAAACCAATTGGTTGGCTACGATACGGTTACGACTTTAGCGGCACCAATAATCGATTGCGTTGATTTCCATAAGGTTGGTCGAATCAGCTGTTATAAGGTTACCGATACGGTTACCGATAATCACCATGAGCTTAAGCTTAAGCTGGAGACATTGGTGCTTTATCGGTAACCTTATAACAGCTGATTCGACCAACCTAATGAGAATCAATGCAATCGATTATTGGTGCCGCTAAAGCGCCAAATACACGACACGAACATTCCCGTTATGTCATGTTTCTGCGACCTTTTCTGTCGTGTATGGTGGTGTTTGGCAATTCGCGCAAATGTTCGCCAAAAATAAAAATATTTTAATTTTTGGCGAACATTTGCGCGAACTGTTCGTGCGTGTATGGCGAAATAGGTCATAATCGTAGTAATTTCTGAACGGAACAGACGTGCGCGGAAAAGTAAAATGAACAATAAAAATTTCTGAGTGAATTTATTGAAATGTATAAATTTTTTTACGCTTAATTGCCACAGCGAGCAATATTGCTGCAGCACAATTGTTGTCCGTATTCATCGCTGTCTGAAAGAGAACTAATGCTCGGCCAAAAGTTCGTATGGTGTATGGCCAAAGCTGCGAAAAAGATTGCGGAATGTTCGCGGAAATGTTCGTGTCGCGTATTTGGCGCTTAAGGTCGTAACTGTATCGTAGCCAACCAATTGGTTTTTTGGTTTACCATCGTAACGATAAACAGCTGATTACGTTACGTTATTATATTTATCCTCTTTGGCAGAACGAAGCAATTTTGAACTCCTGAATGCGCAATCAGGGTAGGTGATTTGTGGTCTTGCCATTATTACCGAAAATTCGATACAATACTGTGGTCGAAATACTCGATACCAACTCATATTTTTTCGTATTTGCCTTAACTACCTACTTTTGTTCATTTCCATGCCATTAGTGATCATAGTGTACCTATACTTGTACACTATGTTAGTGATGTCCATGTATTACATTTTTGTATGTACTTAAATATGTCATCCTCTGCATCTGCAATACTACGCCGACGTAGCATCCATTCAGAAAATAAATTGGATCTGCAAAAGGCCATGGAAGAGAAACCAGATACGCCTGAAAAATGCCATGATAACTCAACAGATCTAAATAAAAGCTGCGATACTTCAGGACGCACATGAAAGATCTCTTCACGGTTCAAGTGCTACTAAGGATCCTGCAGACATTCGATATAACCCGGAGTGTAATAATGAAAGAGAACCCCAGTGTGAAAACACAAATTGGCTAATATATATAAAATTTTTAGCAATAATTATACTACCTATAGCGATTTATCTTTGTCCATTTGGCCCACGAAGTGTTGAAAAGAAATGTACTTATGAAAAATTAATAAATGATTATCCACAGCAGGATCCAAAAATGTGGAGACGTGTATCCATTGCCGTTGAAAATATTCTAAATAAACGGAGCTCAGCGCCTCTTGTTCAACTCTTTGTGCACCAGGGTGATAGTGGCATGGAATCACTTGTAAGAAATATTGCCAAAGAGACATCTGATTGTTTTGGTAAGACTCTGGCAATACTAATACTTATGCTTGTAGGTGTTTATATCATTTTGTTGATCTAGGGGAAAACTCGCATTTAGTTGAGATGACTATGGATGATTTTACATCTGCGAAAGTCGTTGAAGATTATGGGCATATTGTGGAAGCATTCAAAACCAAAATTAAGAACGGAAAAGTTGCAGTCATCGTTGATTTGAACAAAGTATGACTTCAATGAAACCTGTGTAACAACATACTATTAAACTTATGTATTCCTCTGTTTGCCACATAGATACCACCAAAAGCTGCGCGTGCCTTACATACAATTTGTGATGTATATACGCCAATTGCTGAGGAGGAGTTTGCCATATTTCTTACTTTAGTTACACCTGCAAACGGTAGGAATTTTTGAATTATATATGTATATGCATCTTTAAATATAATGCACAAGGCATTTTGCTTCTTAGATTTAGGGATTTCATATAAGGGCCTTCTGGCCTCGGTGGCAAGATGTTTACTACTTTTAAAGCTTATAAACGATATGAAGCGCTCCATAATTAATTTTTATGTGCACTCTACTTTCAGGGAATCCAGTAGCTAACGCTGAGAATACACTTGATCATCTTTGGGGAACAAAATTAGAACGTAACGAACTTGATGCTTTAAAAAACACGAGTTACAGATGATGTAATAGCTCTTAAGCCACTAAATTAGTATTGATATGTAAAAATAGACCAAAATAAGATCTATACTTAAAAAAAAACGCAAATCTTTTGTGATTGTAATAACATGAGTTCTGAGTAAAAAAAAACTCGTATAGATGATATTCAAATAATAAAAGTATTTTTTGTTCTCATACTGTGTAGTTACAATAAAGGCCCAATGTCTGAACCCTACACCAGGCGGCCGAATGCTTGAGAATTGTATTTATTTTGTCAGGGAGGTAAATCGAGTCAGTTGCTATGGGGCATCGCACATCCGCTTTTCAATTACACATTTCCATACTGCTAGCCAAGAATAAGAGGCTCTGGCGACCCCAAGCTCCTCATGGAACTTGGGGATGGGGAGGGAGGGATGGCCTGAAGGTTCAATGTGGTCATATAAATCGTTCCCGAGATGGTCGGGCCAGCACCTCAATGGTGCTGTGTTACCGGAGCGTATCGGATCTGTATCCGACAAAGGACCATCACATCGATAACACTCCCCAAAGCCTTCGGGAGTAACCTAATCGCTACAACAACAATAAGCAAAAGCGAATTATTTCAGAACTTAGCCCGGCTGCTGTACGATCAGTTTCACCTAGAAAGTAGCCGTTTATACAGGGTTCGAGAATGAAGAAATCGATGTTAGAGAAATATGTTGTTGTATTAATGATAAATACACTCGCCGAAGCGCTTCCCAAGCAGATGATTCTATGTACCGGAGCGACTTGAGATTTTTCCCGACAAAGGGCTGTCATTTCGGTGTAACTCCATTTAATTTCCACTGCTACAACAACAACACTCTCCGAAGGTTTTGGGGAGTTTTATCGATGTTCATGGTCCTTTGCCGGATATAGATCCGGTAACAAGCACCATTAAGATAATAGCCCTACCATCTCGGGAATGATTTAGTATGACCACACGAAACCTTCTACGCCATACGGTCCTATCTCCTGGTTCCATAAGAAACTTGGGGTAGCCAGAGCCTCGCCTGCTGAATATGTGTAGTGCATGATCCATTCATTTGTACAAGGGTTCTCCTCGCGTATTTCAGGTTGATAATTGGGTTGCGAAAGCTCTTAAGCTATAAAGCTTTGTATTGCGTTTATCAACTCCATGAATCCCTTGCTTATAACCTAGAACGTCGTTCACGTTTTTAAACTTGTCAGGATAACTTAAATGAAAAGTTCTCACAGCCCTTTCGTTTGTTTTAATAAAAAAAAACTCCCAAAAAAATATAAATTTTGATGAGAACTTGGCATATGGAATTCCAAAATATGCCATAAATAAACTTAAAATTTAATTAAGGGAAACAAAATAAACGACGAAGCGCTTGCCAAGGCAGTCGGTTCTATGTACCGGAGCGACTCGGGATTTTCCCGACCAAGGACTGTCATTTCAGTGTGACCCCATTTAATTTGTTTCGTCCCTCCCACAAATTGTCATCCTCCCAGCAGCTCCTTGCAGCAGGACTGCTACATATTCTCTTACTCCGGGAAGGTATCGAACCCAATCCGGGTCCGTCTCCTGACCCCGGTCCTGAGAAATGGTTTTGCTGCATTTGCCAGAAAAGAATCTTTTTAGGACGGTCATACTCTGTTCAGTGTGTCTCGTGCAAGGGATGGTTGCATCGGACAGGTTGTTCTTTTGTTGCTCTTTGCTGCTCACGCCCAAGGGCGTCCCGTATTCTTCGCCTAAGCGCACCCCCACTACCTTCCAGCAGCCTCACTGCTCAGCAAGCCACAACAAGTACCCGCTGCTGCTCGCGCCCCACGGCGCCAACAACTCTAACAGCTGATACCACTCATAACTACTACCTCATAAGACAGCTTGATCCAGGCGACCCCCAAATAAGGGATATAAACCAACCCATCAGATTGCTTGTGGACGAACACAAGCGGGCGAAATGGGAAGAGCACCTAAGAGGTTGTAACCTCTCTACCGGTGTAGGTAAACTTTGGTCCACCGTACAGTCCCTATCGAATCCGACTAAGCACAAAGACAAAGTTTCCATCGCCTTTGGCGATAAGGTGCTGTCGGATGCGAAAAAATGCGCGAGCGCTTTCTGCCGACAATATATAATGCATCCTACGGTCGACAAAGATAGACGGAGAGCCAATAGACACGCACATAAACACAAATTCAGCGCGTCACCAATCACCATCACCGCTAGAGAGGTTGAGGACGCCATTGGTCGCGCTAAGCCATCCAAAACAGTGGGCCCAGACGGCATAGCCATGCCGATGCTTAAAAACCTAGGGAAAGAGGGTTTCAAATATTTAGCGCCTGTCTCTTTCCACCTTTGTCATACCCGAAAAAGGAAAATGGCCAAGATGGTCCCGCTACTAAAGCCTGGGAACCAGCTAACGTAGGTGAGCCATATCGTCCGATATCTCTCCTATCGCCAGTGGCAAAGACGCTTGAAGGCATTTTGCTCCCTTATTTTCAAGCAAATTTGCAGCTAGCCCCTCATCAGCATGGCTTCAGAAAACTCCATAGCACTACCTCCGCGCTAAATGTCATTGGCACCCAAATAAATTGCGGTTTGAATCATACCCCCACCATAGAACAGTACTCGTAGCGCTAGACCTATCAAAAGCCTTTGATACGGTCAACCATGGCTCGTTACTGCAAGACCTGGAAGAACCTACCCTTCCCCCATGTCTTAAAAGGTGGACCGCAAATTATCTGGGTGGTTGGCAGGCATCGGTGCAATTCAGAAACGAAACATCAAAACCAAGGAGAATTAAACAAGGGGTGCCACAGGGTGGTGTCCTATCCCCACTTTTGTTTAATTTCTACATATCTAAGCTACCTTCACCACCGGAAGGAGTCACAATCGTTTCCTACGCCGATGACTGCACAATAATGGCCACAGGCCCAGGCCCAGAGATCGATGAGCTATGCAATAAAATAAACGGCTATCTCCCTGATCTCTCCAGTTTTCTTCTTTAAGGAGTCGTCTCCGTAAGCATTTTGAGGAAAATACGGCACCTGAGAACACAGCCGTATGAAGCGACACAAGCAGGTCCTTGGTGAACTCCATAGACAGGCGTCGGACCTTTATGTCGGGAATTGCCCGGTGAATCCAGTACTTGAAGAAAAATATCCAGAACTCGCGGAAGAGGAACGCATACTCCCCAGGGAAACGCGTGTCACTCTTGCTCAACTTCGTTCTGGATACTGTAACAGGTTAAACTCTTACCTATTCAGAATCAACCCCGACATACAAAATGTATGCTCCGCTTGCAATGTGTCCCCACATGACACCAACCATCTCTTTAATTGTAATGTGGAACAACGCCCTAATACCCCTTTCCTTATGGTCCACCCCTGTTGAAACGGCAAGTTTCCTTGGACTCCCGTTAGAGGATATTGATGACAATTTGTGATCGGTCGCGGCTATTAGGTGGGGCGAGCATTGCTACAACAACAACAACAACAACATGCTTGACAGGAGGCTATTCGGTCGTGCAGGAACGTAAGTTTGTACATAAGCAAGGCGGATTTCATATTAGGAACTGACGCTAAAACTTCGAAGTTGAACTGCGGAGCTCGGGGTTGTTGTTGTGATGACGTCAATGAAGCATTCAGTTTGAATTCCGATCAAGATATGTCAGCCGAAAAGGTTTTAGGCCTATGGTGGCTAACTTAAAAAGACTGCTTCACATGTCTGGTTGACCAACAAAAAAACCAGCGGGGTAGGGGGCTTGGAATATACCCGAGCCAGGTATTTTTTTAATTTAATTTAATTTATTTATTATTACGGCTGTTTAGGCCTAAAAGTTAAACTACTAAGTACAATTCATTATTATATCATTTATTTCTATTGAATATGCTGTTGGAATGCCATGTGATTCCGATCAGCATATTTACCGGCGTAACAAACGGACGAGTCTGGGAGCCAGTCATTTAAGCACATTGCTATAACAACAACAACAACAACAACGAAGCACTGTTACAACAACAACAACTATTAATACACGCCCCCAGCGGGTTAGGGGGCTTAGAATATACCCGCGGCAGGTATGCCTGTTATAAGAGGCAACTAAATTCCCAAATTTATAGTTGTTGTTGTATTAAAGATAACGATTCAAGGGGTTCTGCTGCGCAACCCTTTCAAGGTGTTGCCAGCGCAAAATATAGCTTCTTCAACCCTATTGTCAACCTCATATTCCCGCGACGAATCCCGTTACTATAACAGCCGAAACTCTGGCGACCACAAGTTCCTCATGGATCTAGGGGGTGGGAGGGCGGTATGGCCTTAAGGCTTTACGTGGTCATACTAAATCGTTCCCGATATCGGGCAAAGGACCATCAACATCGATAACACTCCCCAAGCCCTTCGGGGAGTGTCCGTATCGCTACAACAACTACAACTATTAATACGCATATGTTTATGTAGCATATACACATATGGTCATTAAAATAGGTACTCCCATGTGAGTACTAATAATTCATTATTTTTTAAGCGAATAGTAACAGATTTTCAATTATGTTATGTTTTTATTTTCAGACAATAAGACAAATGTAAATAATAACTCAAAAATATTTTGAAGTTTACACTATTGTCAATATAAACAAAAATGGTATTTTCATGTGGCCATTAAAATAGGTACTAAATAGTTTTAGTAATAGTTTTACAAAACTTAATGAATTTATTTTAAAAATATGTTTTCAGCCTCCAATCTTGATCAATAACCACTGTGTCCACCGTTATTAACAATGACTTTTTGCATTCGGTCCTGCATTGAGCTGATAATCCTGCGGCAGGTCTCTATGGGAGTGGAATACCACAACTCTTTAACTTTTTGCCATAAGTCCGTCTTGTTTTTGAATGCTTCTTTCCCGATTCGCTCCTTTAAGTCTCCCCAAAGGTTTTCAATAGGATTTAGATCAGGTGACTGGCTTGGCCAATCCAGAACGCTTACATTATTTTGGGAAAACCATTCACGTACTAGCCTTGAGGAGTGTTTAGGGTCATTGTCTTGCATAAAAAGCCATCGAAGTGGCATGTTTTCTTCAGCAAAGGGCAACATCACATCTTGTAGTATATTCCTGTACATAAACTTATCCATTGTATCCGAGATTAGGTGGATAGGGCCTACTCGTACCAAGAGAAGCAACCCCAAATCATTATGTTGCCGCCACCGTGCTTAACTGTTTTTTTCGTGTACCGCGCTGAGATCTCTTTGCCTTTAGGACGCCTTACATTCCGGCCAGCATCGTTTCCAAATAAATTTATTTTTGTTTCATCGCTCCAAAGAATATTATACCATTTTTAATACCCTCTAATCCACACCATGTGCTGTGCTCTTGAGCAAAAGATTTCCTCTTCCGTAAATTTGCAATTCGCAACAAAGGCACTTTTCGAGCTACTCTGCCTGGTAATTCCCTGTTGCACAATCGACGGCGTACAGTTCTGGCTGATATTGCATTATTAATTTCTGCTGCAATAGCCTTTGACGACATAAAAGGATCCCGCTTGGCAAGAGTTACAATTAAATTTTCAGTAGTGAGACTAGTTTTCTTTTTACCACCTCTTCGTTCCGTCGATTCTATGGGCTTAAGGGCATTTACAACAAAATTTTTAGACCTTCCTAGTGATTCAGCGATAAATTTATAATATTTATTCTGTTTTCGAAGGTTGAGAACAAGTCTTCGCTCCTCAAGACTACAATGCCGAGCACGACCCATCATTTAAAGAATTATACAGTGATTTTTATTTATTTTTCTTTATTGAACGTCACACTAAATATTTTTCGCTTACTTACTTAGTTAAAAGCAAAAGTTATACGCGAAGTACCTATTTTAGTGGCCAAGTTAAATTACACCTTATGAAAACAAACGGCTCTATGAAGCTTATAACGCAATTTATTATAACGGGACTTGCAATATACAATGAACCAAAGTTGCCACATTTGAAACAATAAAGTTTCAAAAATTCCCTTAAACTTACCTTTTAATGCCCTTAAACTTACGATTTAAAAGTACAGGGTACCTATTTTAATGACCATATGTGTATATAAAAAACGAAATATAATATCAAACGTTTTATTTAAACTGATGTAAATCAAATTTTTCGTTTTCCAGATTTACTGTACCCTAAAACAGATGGATGGTGGGATTATGTTCATTTTTGTAGTGAAGATTGTATGCAAAAATCAAACATAATTTGTGTTTTCCCCAACAAATTTAAATTTTGAATTAAATCTGTTTACAATAAAACGTGCGATATATGGCATATATACAGATATTTTCTTTGTTATTATTCAATTTAAAATTTAATTAACTAAAGCAAAATAAAGAAGACAAATCACATAGAAACTGCAACACTCGGCTCTGACCTCCATGGTATTACCAACGGTGTAATGGTGGAACAAAGGTGGATAAAACCATTGAACGTCAAATTGGAATAAAACATACCTGGAGGAATAACCTGATAATAGGAATCACTCGGTTCCTGGATACTACTTTCAACTGATTGTGATTTGCCCTAATGATGTAACACTATTCTTTACTTTATTTAAAAAATATTTAAAAACTTGTTTTTTATTAGATAACACTTCCCAGTAAGTTTTCAGCAAGCATGAAACTTTAGCTTTTACAGAATTCAGGAGAGGCCTTATTCTGAGGCACTTAATAAAATAATAATAATCCCGAAATATACTATATACAAATCAATACGCTCTCAATTGTGTTTCTTTTTCTTGTAAGATTTATTTGGGATTTTACAATTTTTTTTTGAAATTTTTTCCAAAATAGTTATGTGTGTGTATGTATGTGTACATTTAACGCTTTTTGTATAGACATAAAGTGTATGAATATAAGCTAATTACGCCTTTTGAATATGTTTGTAAGCACACTGATTGAACTATTACATTGTTTAAAGAAAATAAACAAACAAAAAAATACGAATTGATTATAACAAAGGTAATGGAAATATAAGTTCTGCCATAATAATTTAAAATTTAACTGCTGTTACTTCTTAGAACAGGTGGCGTTAATAAAGTTTGAAAAACATAGCCGCGTCTACAGTGAAATCTCATAAGACTAGCAATAGCACTTATAACTTAAAAAATATGTGATTCCGTGCAAAGAATTTGGAATAAAAATATCCAGAAAAAAGCTTATACAAGCAATGTGTTAAAATATTAAAGGCAAACTAGTTGCAAGTCGAAGTTGTAATTTAAAAATCAGATTCAAAAAATAAATTTCTGCTAGAGCTAACACACTTTTGTTTAAACAGTGTAAATCAACTTTCAACTTAAGCACATGTTTTATTAAATAAATAATTTATATATATAATATATGTATAATAATGGACAAATATGACGATCATATGTATGTACATTTTAAATATACTATAATAAAAAAATAATAATAAATAGGACCAAAGAGGCAACAATCTCTATGACTGTTTCTGTTGTTTTATCTCTTTTTCTACTATACCATCAACCTTAAAAAAGTGAAAGCAAAAAAGATTTCTTGCATTGAAGACATTTGAAAAATATTAATTTTAAGTTAGAACGTTTATCTCTTTACCGATGTTGTAAACTACATTTTTTGTAAGTGTTTTTACACGCAAAGCATACATATATCACTAAAATCTAACTACATACCATCTTTCTCAAGATAACATTTTGTTTTTACTATCTTTTTCTAAGATATTTTTTTTAGTGCTTAATGCGTTTTGTTTGAATTCTTAATGTGGTTATTTTAAATAAGCCTGTTTTATCTAGTGCTCGTTTCCGCTCCAGTAGTAATGCTTGATTCGATTGTTTAGTTTGTTGGTTGGTTGTTCAGAATTGCATTAGTCGACAACTAAACGTAAACTAGATTCTATGCTGTGCTTTCGGTTGTGGTATTCTGTACTTCATGACCAACATCCTATATTGCATGGTCCATTATAAGTTGATGGAAGAAATAAAGAAGTTTGGTTTATGTTGTTGGGATATTGGGATGTCGGTTGTGGTGAATTATTGTTCACAAGTTGATGTAGGAGTTGTCAATGTGATTAAAAACAACGCATCGTTAAGCAAAATGGAAAACAAAATAAATAAAAAATATAGTGAAATGAATATAAATAAATACAAAAAAACGAATACACAAAATTAGTGTGCTCTTAGAGTAGATGAAGTACATGAAAACAATGTTTACCTAACTGTCATAGAAATATTAATAAATATATATAACAAAGAAACATGTAAAGATAAACCTTACTTTTAAATAGAATAGGAGCTATAGTAGCACAGTAATGAAAATTTAAACAATATATATTTTAATCGTATGTTTCTATGACAACCAATCTAAAGTGAACGCAACTCGAGGATTGAGTATTTATAATCCTTCTTTTTCTTCGTTGTAAAATGTAGAAATTCTTTGCAGCCACTTTCTTGGTATAAAGATACTTTTAATACATTTATATTATAGTTGTATACATAATCACTGTTAACTGAATTCGTAAACTGTATGCATCATAATAAGTATGTGGATGTTTGGATGATGTGATGTATACATGCAATATATATTTAAGTATGTATACAGTTGTTTGACACGACTCTCTGTTTAAAACCGTTTCAATAACTATGTCTGCCACAGTCGACAACTGCTTGTACGCTGTTGTGTTGAGTATTTAATTTACCTGCTGAGATTGTTGATGTTGACCTTCACCACCAGCGGCACCACTGCCTTGCTTTCTATTTCGCCTTGGACGATTGGTACGTGGGGGACCTTGTTGGCCACCACCATTGCCTACATTTTTACATACGCCACATTAAAATATACGTTCTTTTTTAAATTTCAATTATACCAACCATCGTCAGAGCGTGGATCACGTCTCCCACCGCCATTATTAAAATTGCGACGGAAGAACCGTCTTTGCGGTCCACCACGTCGTGAGGGCATGCCTTGATCATCACCGCCCCTTTGCGTCGAGTCAGCGTTCTGGTCATTGCCGTCCTCATTCCTGCCACCTTCGCCGCCGCCACCACCTGTGCGTCGACCACCACCTCCTTGGTTTCGTGGATAGTAATTATTAAAACGACGACCACCACGGCCACCACCTCCGCCACGTCCACCACGACGATAATTACGTTGAGGTCGTTGCTGTTGCTGTGATTGTTGACTTTCTTGTCTGATTTCACTTTCCCCGCCTTGCTGGACATTTCCGTCTTGTCCTTGGTTACCTTGATTTTTGCGGCGATTACGATTATTCCATGGACGATAGTTACGGCGCTTATCGGCTGCGAATTGGCTTCCTCGTACTGGTTCACCTGATGGTCCAGTTACATTGGCAGCCTCATTACCCTTTTCACCGATGACTACATCAAACTCAACAACTTCGCCATCACCAACAGACCGAACAGCCTTTTTTGGATTATTTCTAGCGATAGCGCTCTGATGTACAAAAACGTCTTCCTTGGTGTCATTTCGATTGATGAAGCCATAACCGCTTTTTACATTGAACCATTTTACGGTGCCAGTTACTTTGGTTGCTATAAAAAAAAGGGTAATAAGTTAAATAAGCTACATTTATTTTGGTAAAGTTTTAGAAGACGGTGCACCACATAATTTGTATCAAAGATTATTAACAGACGCGAGTAATATTTGAAAAAAGGGGTCGACTGCTAATACGCGTCCATCAATATTGATCCCCCCATTGGTGGGACGACCAGGTTATTTATTATAGGCGCGACCGAAGGCCCCCAGTGCAAAAAGGTGTTCTGCGCAAAAACAACTATTGATCCCACTCCCGGTTTTGGAGGGGCCTGCTAGTGTTTAATTAACGATAAAGACATTCGCCGAAGGTTTTGGCGAGTGTTATCGATGTTGGGGGTGTTTTTCCAGATATGGATCCGGTACGTTCTGGTAACAAGCACGGTTTATGTACTAGCTCGACCTTCGGGATTTAGATGGGCCTGGGGACAGTTTTCGTTAATATCCTTTAAACGCATTCGGATTGATATTGAGACCAAGAAGGGTCGTTTGACACTTCTGCCGATATTTTTGGACGCGTATATGCAGTCGATCAAAATTAACCGTGGTCGGCCCAACAGGTTTGGGGAATATAATTATATCATTTATTTACCATTTATTTACCATTTATTTATTTATGTAGTCTAGTAACAAATGTTTAGTACAGACACTTATGACTAAATTACAGAGACCAGCTTATATTAAGCAATGGAGAACACTAACAAGAAGAATTTATATTATTACAGATTAAGTAATTTTTTAGTTTAAGTTGAAAAGCGTATTTTGAGTCGGAGAAATCAATATCCAAAACACTAGAGAAGCAATTAATTTCTGATAGGGCTCTGTTAATAGGCGCTTTTGAGTTATAAACAGTTCTACTCAGCCCTATGAAAAAGATTTCAAAGTGGCGGAGGTTTCTACAGGGAGTATTTAAGCATAGTCTTTCAAGAAGCAGCGCGCAGTCAATTTTGCCCGTGAAAAGATCGAAAATGAACAACGAGGCCAAAAGAATTCTGCGATTGTTAAGGGATAATAAGGATATTAGTTGGCATCGAGACTCATAAGACGGGATCGGTTCAGAGAAACGTAATGAAATAAGCGCGAAGCGCATAAAGATTTTTTGAACCCGTTCCAGGCGGTTGATGTGAACTTTGTGGTAGGGCCGCCAAATGAAAGCCGCATACTCAAGTTTGGACCGCACAAAGGACGTATATAAAACTTTGAGTGTGTATGGGTCAGAGAAGTTTGCGGAATGGCGTCTGACAAAAGCAAGCATTGAAAGCGCCTTAGAAATTGTGAAGCTGACGTGAGTGTTAAAATTAAACTTTGAGTCGAAGTATACCCCCAAGTCTTTAACTTCAAGATTCGTTCGAAGAAAGGTTTCTGCAATATGATAGGAGGTATGAAGTGGCCTCAGCATTTTACCATACGTCACCGTGTGGCACTTACTTATATTAAGGAAAAGACGGTTCTTAACACACCAGATATAAAGCTTATTAATCTCAGACTGAAGAACAACGACATCATTATAACAACTGATCTCAGAATAGATCTTGAGATCATCAGCATAAAGCAGAAATTTGGTAGATGAGAAGCAAGAGCTAATGTCATTAATGAACAAGATAAATAGTAAAGGGCCCAGAATACTGCCCTGGGGCACTCCAGAGGTGGCCCAAAATGGTTTCGAATAAACACCGTCAATATTTACAACATTACTTCTGTTGTGCAGGTAAGATTTAATCCACTGTAGGAACGTAGAGTGGAACCCATAACAAGCTAATTTCGCAATTAAAATTTTATGAGAAATTTTATCGAATGCTTTGGAGAAGTCAAGGTATATTGTATCAACCTGAAAACCCCGCCTAAATGCCGCGTAGCAATCCTCAGAAAAGACAGCGAGGTTCGTTAATGTGGATCTGGCCGGGACAAAACCATGTTGATTGGCGCAAATCAGGTGTTTAATGCTAAAGTAAAGCTTGTCATTGACAACACATTCAAATAGCTTCGAAGTTGTAGACAATTTGGAAATAGGCCTGTAATTAGAACAGTTACTTTTGTTGCCAGACTTAAAAATGGGAGTGACGGATGCTTGTTTCCAGTCATCAATAAAAATACCCGATTCCAATGATTTATTGAATATAATCATTAAGGGTCGTACTAGAGAAGGACAATTTTTCAATAGAATAACTGAGAGATTATCAACATCAGTTCTGGAGGAATTTTTAAGTTTTACAATCCCCTCAATTATGTCTGCCTCAGTGAGAGTAAGTGACCCAAAATTATTAGCAGAGGGAGACTTAATTAACTTGTGTATGTTATCTGTATCTTCCACAGTTAAATCATTATCTGTGATAAAATTCGCCGAGAAGAAGTCAGCAAAGAGATTAGCAGCATCATTAACAGAGTTGGCAGTAATATTATTGTAGCTTACTGATTTCGGTATGCTAGATACGCTCTTCATGGAGTTAATGTAATTCCAAAAGTTCTTCGGATTGCTCTTGATGTTTACCTCAAAATTTCTGACGTACTTAGCATATAAAGACTTATTAAGATTGTTAAATTTTTTCTTATAAACAATAAACAAATCATAAAATCGACGCTGATTAGTAAACTTATATTTTTTAAAGAACTTGTTTCTCAAATTTTTTAGATGTTTGAGCGCACTATTGTGCCAGGGAGATTTGTAAATTTTATTTTTATATATCGGCACGATTTTTTCGCAAATCTTATGAATTTCATTTTTAAATACATTGAAAGACTTTCCAACTTCACTTTCGCCAAGCATAGCATCCCAATCAACTCCACGTAAAGCAGAATTTAAACGATTAAAATCACATCTTCGAAAATTGAACGATTTTTTCATATTTGATGTAGGAATACAGAAATACTCAAAGAACTGAATTTCAAGCTTTAAGGGCAGGTGATGCAAGTTTGGTGGCGAAATTGAAGACGCAGGTTCCGAGATAACAAAACTAATATTATTAGTTACAAAAATTAAATCAAGAGTGCGATATAAAGAATTATGGAAACTGTTAATTTGATATAAACCAACCCCTCCACAATTATCAATAAGATACGATTCATAAGAGCTGTTAATATTAGTAGGAGTTAAATAGAGATTGTTTTCAAGAGAGATCCAGCTAACATTACTTAAATTAAAATCCCCCAGAACACATAGCTGCGTTTCTCCTGAACTTCGCTTAAGATTTAAGATATTATTTACATGAGCCTTATAAATACTTTCTGGGCTGGACGGCGGAATGTATGAAGCACAAATGAGCAGTTGACCCAGAGAGCCATGAATCCGCACACAAAGTTGATCAAGAAGCGTGTCACTAACAGTTAAAGAAATAAGCGAGGCCTGGAGACCGACCCGCGCGGCAATCAGCACACCACCTCCTCTATTTAGGCCAGTCTTTGTTGCATCTCTATCCTTACGGAAAACATGATAAAGCTTAAAGATATCCGTGCAGAAACATGTGATAAAAATAAGGGGGTGCGCCATTATGTAAAATATTACCATTACTTTGAACTAATTTGAAGTTTCATTAATGGATATTGACAAACCACGTTGCATTTACAACAAATAACGACAGCTGTGCCGGGTGGCAGACGAATTTTTACGCGCCGGCGACCGCGCATAATACATACCAACAAAATGGCGTCGTATGTATTTAGGTAATACATTTCTATTTTCAGCGCCTTATAACACGCTGCTAAAACGTATGTCATCACTTAAACATGTTTTGGTTTAACATCTTCACTTTGGAATCTTATAAAATTACTACATTTCAATTAGCAACGAATATATTAACCCACATGTCCTTTATTTAATCATAATAAACTTAAATTCCCCGTACATTATGTGCACACTTTCTTTTACATATTTACCAATGACTTCCTTTGGTGGCAGCGACTTTATTAATTGGGCTTGAGCACCACCACCTCCTCCGACATCCTGTTGGTGTTGTTGCTGCTGCTGCATTATACAAGCCGCCGACAACACGATTGTTTTTTTTGCCTTTGGTGGCAGCGACTTTATTAATTGGGCTTGAGCACCACCACATCCTCCGACATCCTGTTGGTGTTGTTGCTGCTGCTGCTCAATCGGTAGCTGATTGTCCGAGTCTGCCATATTCTTTTACTCACAAAAATTGGTGCACTGATTTTTTTCTATGCCTCAAACTCTGTATAGAGATCTCAACGAATTTCTTGCTAGCTTTTTATAATATTGATGTTTTTCTTGATGTTATAGGGACTCTTTCAACTACTCTGTTGTTAATTTTGAGTGATGGATGGTGAAAAATCACTCCCAATTCTTTACTCCTGTATCGCAATGGTGTTCTTTCCAGATCTTCGATTGACAAAATGGCATCTTCCGCTGATTATACAAGCCGTCGACAACACGATTAAAAGTTATCGATAAATGGGTTATCTACGCAATCGAGTTTTTGTCAATCAGTTGTCTGTGTTCAGTGTTCACGTGATTTTGAAGGCATTATGCCGGATTTACATTTAAGTGCAATGCTCGCCTGGCAGAGGAACTCTACGATAGCCGCGCCTATATTTTTCTTCCCAAAGTTTGTGGCATTTAAATATAGGCAAAATGTTGATATATTCTTAGCTTATAGCTCTGTCGAAACGTCAAAGCGTAGCAAGGCGAGTTCTGTAGAAAATTAGAAGACTTGATATTTCTTCTTTCGCAACTCGTAACGTTCAATTTGGAGTAGAGGAATGACAAGAGAAAACAAGAAAAAAAAATAGACTTTAAGGCAGCGACGCTAATGTATAGAACATTGTGAATGATAACTAAGTGTGATATCTTATCTGTCAACTGCCTGACAGGATGTTCAATATGGCTACTTTTTAGCGTTTTGACATGTTGTTCAATATGGCGGCGCATATCTTCAGCGGGTTATAGAAAGAGATGCAGAATGAGATAGCGTTAGTCAATTACAAATCAGGTGATCCAATCATTTTGGAATTTTGACGTCTATGCAGAAGATATCACACTTAGTTAACATTCACAATGGTATAGAGAACCTCCAACGACGGACAGCAATAGCCATAGATGAAAGGATTTGAGACTCTTTGTTTCGAGAGATCGCTGTCAAAATGCACATTTTTGTCAATGATGCCGCTCCAAACAATAATAAATAAAAATAAATTTCGGCGATTTTATAGTTTCAATCATTTAACAAAATTATTGTCGAAAAATATTCATTTCTTAAACTTATTTTACAATAATGAGACTACACCATTTCAAGTTGTGAATGAGAAAGGTTCATTTGGAAATGAGAATAGTTACTTTAAAACGAGAAAGCGTCATTTGAAAATGGGAAAGCGTAATTTAAAAATAAGATTTGTAAATTGTAAATGAGATTAGTCAGTTGTAAATTAGAAAGCGTTAAATGTAAATGAGAATAGTCACATGTAGATGAGAAAGTATCCAAATGAAAATGCGAAAGCATCATTTGTAATTGAGGATACGTAGTCAATTATAAATAAGTATCACTTAAAAATTCGAAAGAGCCATGCTTGAATTAGAAAGCATTAAGTGAAAACGCGAAAGTTGTTAAGAATAAAAATTCTGAATTGAAAATGCGAAATTCGTTTTATTGAGTACTTTAACCATTGAATTTAAATAAACGTCTAATAAACAGTATATTGAGCAATGACAATAACTACAAATTGGTATGGGTTCAGTGCACTGCCCATGATTGCATTTTATTTACGCACACAGCATAATTGTCTTTAAGCTCCATTTTGGTAGCGCACGAGAAGTTTGGTTATAAGTTTTTATGTGACCAGTTACCGACAGACTTATAAATAAATTCAAATATGTATTTATAACTTACTTGCTGCATACCATTTCTAATCGTAAAGTGGTTTATAAAAAAGTATAAATAAGGGGTCCAAAGTCCGTGGGACACAATGGGAATAATCAACAAAGCCTTATTAATACCTATTGTTATTTTAGTGAAGTGAGTATGTAGTGGTTAAATACCATCCTTAAAGCTGACCACGGTTTTAAGTTATTTAAGCAATTTGTTTAGATCAGCTTTCTCATTTGCAAGTGACTATTCTCATTTCCATATGACGCTTTCGCATTTTCAAGTGATACTTTCTTATTTATAACTGAGTACGTATTCTCAATTACAAATGACGCTTTCGCATTTTCATTTGATGCTTTCTCATTTACAAGTGACTATTCTCATTTCCATATGACGCTTTCGCATTTACAACTGACGCTTTCGATATCACATCAGACGCTTTCTAATTTTCAAATGACGCCTTCTTATTTACAAGTGACTATTAGCATTTCCAAATGACGCTTTCGCATTTAAAATTAACTAATCTCATTTCCAAATGACGCTTTCGCATTTGCAATTCACTATTCTCATTTAAAACTGACTATTCTCATTTACAACTGACTATTCGCATTTCTATGTCACGCTTTCGCATTTAAAATTGACAATTCTCATTTTCAAATGACGCTTTCGCATTTACAATTCACTATTCTCATTTACAACTGACTATTCTCAATTACAATGGACGCTTTCGAAATTTCATTTAACAGTTTTCTCATTTACAAGTGACTATTCTCATATCGAAGTGACGCTTTGGTATTTACAATTGACTATTCTCATTTCCATATGACGCTTTCGCATTTATATCTGGAGCTTTCTCATTTACAACTGGAAATGGTGTAGTTAGAGTTAAATATAGACAAATCAAAATAAAATTTACATTTTAATCACATTAATTAGTAAAATATTGTAACGCATTTAACTCATAGTGAAAACCAAATCTCCTTTTGAAATTTGATCAAATCGGACCTAGGAATTGTTATGGTAACGCATTTACCGGTGGAAGCAGTAAGGAAGGCGGTCGGCATGATGTGTTGGTGCACAGTGGCTAGTCATTGTCGGCTGGGGCGGGTCCTTGCCAACCTTACTGTTCCTGCGCCATAAACAGAAAAAAGTTCCTATCATGCCTATCAAAACTGAAAGCTGTCAAAATCAAAACCCTGACAGAAGCGCAGAAGCCGACTCAAAACGCTTATCAATTCAAAATAAAACGACATCCGGTCGACCCGGATGTCACGGACAGACCGTTAGACATTCAAAATTTCAAAAATTCAAAAAAAACGAAGAAAAGAAATTGACGCAAAAAAAGTTACCGAACCGGAGATGGCCGGTTACTAACAGTTAAAATCAAACTCGAAAAAAAACGCTGAAAAATAAAAATACAAGTAAAAGCTGAAAATTAAAATAAAGAAAGAAAAGGGCCGAATATAACTTGGGGCCGCCGCGGGTGTTGCTGCGACGCCCGGTGCTATGCCCACCCTCAAAATCCATGGCCACCGACGCACCTAAATTCCGGTGGCCCCTTACCTGGTAACCCTACGTGCCTTCTAAATAAATGGCGACGCCAGCATTCCCATATTATTTACAAGTTTATTCAAATTTCATTTTTACTAACGTATGTATGCTATTTAAAGCTATATCATAAATCATACTCCTCGAAGAAATTGATTCACATATTCAAGTAAAACATCACTTTTAAATTTATAGGAAAATTAACGGAATCGTTTTACATGTTCAGGTAAAACGGGTACTTTTAAATTCATAGAACAATTAACGA
>JARSSU010019444.1:0-26029 GCA_029619165.1 Eurosta solidaginis
GGGGGGCCGGGGGGGGGGGGCGGGGGGGGCCATGGCGGGGGGGGGGGGGGGGGTCGTGGGGGGTGGAGGGGGGTGGATAGGAAGTGGGGTTGGAGGGGGGGTGGGATGGGAGTGGCTTGGTTGGGGGGAGGTGGGTGTGCCAAATGGGTGGGGTGGGGGGGGTAGTTGTATGGCGTGCCATGGGAGTTGTGTGTTTGTGGGTGCGTTTGTTGGGGGTGGTGTTGATGGGGGAAAGGGTAGTCTGCAAATGTGTGAAGGATTTTCATTGTTTTTTTTTGGTTGATATTTGTGGTTTGTGAGGGTACAGTAGATAGATTATTTGATCACTTTGGGGTTGGTGGGTGTCTGGTTGTGTTGGATTCGGTTGGGGAGGTGTATTTGGGTGTGGGCTGTGTGGTGAATGGGTAGGGGGTGTGGTTGGGTGTTTGGGATTTTGTTGTTGTTTTGTGGTTGGTGTTTTTTGGTGGTTGTTGGGTGGGTATTTGTTTGTTGTTGTTGTTTGGTTTTTGGGTGGTGTCGTTATTGGTGTTGTGTGATGATGGTTGTTGTGTGTATGGTTTTTTTGGTTACATTGTTCGGTGTTTGGTTTGGGGTGGTTGGTGGTGTTGTTGTGTGGTTTTGGTCTTATTTTTGATATATTTAAAATGTTACTATTTATATATTTTTTTTATATTTTTTTATTATTTTAATTTGTGTTTGTTATTATTTTGTTTTGTTTATTTTTTTGTTTTTTGTTCGTTTTTTTTGTTTTTTTTTTGTCGGTCTTAGTTTTTTTGTTTTTTTTTTTTTTGTTTGTCCAAAAATAGAGGGCATAACAGTTTGGGCTACTTTTTTTTTTTTTTTGTTTTTTTGTTTTTTATTTTTTGTTTATTTTTATATATTTCTTTCAATTTTTTTTGTTTTTTTTATTTTTTTTTTATATTCTCTGGACATTTAATATGGTTATTTTTTTATATTTTATTTAGTTTTTGCTTTATTTTTGTTTTATCAAATATTATCTTTAATTAGTATTATTTTTTTTTTTTTTTTTTTGTTTATTATTATCCTTTTTTTTTTTTGTTTTCTTTTTGTGTTTATGTTTTTTTTTTTTTTTTTGTGTGTGTTTTATTTTTTTTCTATTTTTTTTTTTGTATTATTTTTTTGTATTTTTTTTTTTTTTTGTTTTATGTTTTTTTTATTTTTTTTTTTTGTTAAGTTTGTTTGTTGTTTGTTTTGCTGCTTTTTTTTTTTTTTTTTTTTTTTTTTACCTTGTTTTTATTTTTATTTTTGTTTGGTTTTTGTTGGTATTTTTTTTATTTTTTTTTTGCTTTTTTTTTTTCCTCGTATTATTTTCGTTTGATTATGTTTTTTATATACTAATTTGTTTGGATTTCTTTTGGTTATTTTTATTTTTTTTTAGGTTTTCTTGTTTTTTACACAGTTTTTTCACTCCCGTCTTTTTTTTTTTCTTCTTGTTTTCACAGTTTGTTTCTTGTTTCCTTTTTTTCCTCCCTTCTGCACCCCCTTTTCTTGCTTTCAGGTGTTGGATTTTTTTTTTTTTTGTTTTTTTGTTTTTTTTTTTTTTTTTTTGTTTTTGTTCTGTGTTTTGACGCAAGACTTTATATTTGATAATATGTTTTTTTTTTTTTGTTTTTTTTTCTTCCTTTTTTGTTCCCAATCATGTTTAGTATTCGTGGAAGAGTTGGTGTCCAAGGTTGCCATTGTTTTGTTGCGCTCAGCATAAACTTCTGTGCAATTCCTGCAGTCAGCCCCACGAATTCCGGAGGGGGGGCCGATGGTTGTGTGTAGACTTTTGGTGGGGTAGTTAAGGAAAAAAAACTGTTCAAAAATAGATTGTTTTTGTTCTCATTTGCATTTAGAGATAACAAAAAAAATGTACATACAATGACTTTTTGAGAGATATTCTTATCCTTAATATATTATGGTAATCTAAACGATCAAAAATAACCAGGAGTTAACGTACTGGACACAGTTAACACATGTAGTTTTCTAAAATCTGAAACAATTATGAATAATTTTCGGCGTTTAAATATTTAAAAAATTCTTTGTTCTTCTGAATTTGAAAACTTTTAAACATACAAACAACCATTTTGTCAGAATTATGCTAAATGAGTCTCCTGTAAATCGATTTTGTTTTCAAAAATCTCCTCTCATACAAACATCATTTTAATGCTGTAATTATCAATCATCATTCTAGGCGGGAAAACTTGACATGTAATTTTTGGCAAGTTGTCCGCATCATACAATTTTAAAAAAAGTACCTAAAGGTGTCGTATATTTGATTATCAAAACGCGAGTTTGGAGACTTGCTCATTGCTCATATCATTTGTGCAATAGCCACACCACACACCATCAAACGAACCTTTGCCATGACAAGCCTCCGCAAAAAAGTGCCCATTCGAAGCATGAATTTCAAAATCATCTTCATAATAATATAAAATTACAAAAATTTTTGAAGAAGACGGACACTGGAGGCTGGGAATTAAGAAATCAGCACTGGGACTAGTAAACCTACGAGTAGGGACTGGACTGTGACTGGAAAAAAATACATACCACACTCCTGGACAAGGCAATAAGCGATGCAGAATAAGAGAAGAAATTGAAGAGAAAAGAAAAAGAGAGAAGGAATTGAGAAAGAGATAAAATGAGAACGAAGATGGAAATAGATGAACGAAAAAACACGGCAGGGATCAATTGAAATAAAATGATAGGAAAAAAGTGAATAGAGGGGAGAGGCCAAATCAGACACGACGGAACACAAAAACATATTAAAAAGTATGCTAATAACCCAAATTTAGGCAGAACAAATTCTGCCGGGATCTTCCTAGTTTTTTCATAAAGACTTTCCTCTATACAGCTCTGCAGCTCCCCTAAAAATGCGATATGGACTATTTATTGCGTTTGTTACACAGGCAAAGTATAGAAAAGATAAAAGAAATCGTTAACCTAAATTCCAGCACATAGCAACTGTTGCCAAAAGTCTAACCATCCATAGACACACCAAAAAAGTGAGAATGTCCCAAAACATGTAAATATCTATGTCTTGTTTTCAATGGATTAATACATCGAACCAAAATTGCAGACAAAAGCAAGCGTCAGCCTGTCAATAGCCTGTGAATGGTACAAAAATAATTTAGAAGAAACGACATATTGACAAAACTTTATTAATATCACAGATTAGCCTTAAGTAACAAAAATGATACAAAACAAATGTCAAGTGTAAACAAAAGAAAGAAACATAAATTTCACAAGCTAATTTACATAACAAAGAGATTTTTGAAGAGATGGAAGCACACAGTACCACATAGAAAACAATATAAAATCGTTTACAATAAATACACATACTACATATGCTGCTTCTATGACTTCCTTACTGCTAGAACTCGCGCATTAGAAAAGTTAAGTCTCATAAATAAAGTTTATTTATCCCTGATCTCGTCATCATAAATATTTTTTTAGTTTTACATTAGATGCATGAAATTAGATTTTATAAAAGATAACATAAATTATAAATCATAGTCTTCTTGTTTCTTGGGTTAAAAAAAAATATGTCCATTATAACAACTTTTCGAGTTCAAAGCTAAATAACTATAAAAAATTTTATAACTAATAAGTGTAAATCGTTTAATAAAAATTAAAATTTGTTTTACGTGGTCAGTATAAACATTGATAATTGAATATAAAAAATTAGTTATAATTGAATTATCTTTTGTTCATTTTGTAGCCTTTTCCACTTAATTTTATTAGTCTAGTGTTGTGTATAATTATAACTTTCTTCTCATTGATATAAAACAAATGATATTGAATACTTGATCATATATTTTATTCGAGTTTGGCTATATATGTGAATGAAACATTATACCTATACGATGTGCCGGCAAAAATAAATTACATATATTTAAAAAAATCTTACGTAATGAAATAATTGTTTTTTGTCATAGTATTAAAAAAAATTTTAATTTTTTTTAATAGGAATATAGTATTTTTTTTTTTAAATAATATATAGTGTTGGTGTGGTTTTTGTTCTCGTTGTAAGGTAGTTGGACAATTAATGGGAAATCGCTTAATAAGCCTAAAAATCTTTCTTAAACAAATAAAAAAGAGCGTTAACTCAAAAATTTTCAGTACAGCTTTTGTAGTATTAAACATTTTTCTTGCAATCAGAGTCTATTTTTCTATAACTAAAAAATTTTTTATCAAATCTTTAATTAGATAACATCAACTCACACTTTTGTACCATTGGTTACTAACAAAACTTTTTTTTTCCTCATCATTGGCCACAACATCTTTATAATATGGGTTTACTTACGGAATAACTTTTTTTATTTTGCCTCTCTTTATGCCAAATGTTGTTTAAAATTGATCAAAGGGCTAAAATTTTTTTCATTTTAAAAAATAAAGTCTTAATCTCCCAATCAAAAAGAAAACTAAATATTGTCCATTTTTTTTTTTTCCCCGATTAAACCTCCGATACAACATTTAGGTGTTTGCCTGTTACTTTATAAAAATATACATCTCTTCTTTCTGGCTGTCAGGTCTCCTATTTTTTACATCCCTTTCATTTGATATGAAATATAAAAACATAAAATATCACAATTTGGGTTTCTGGGAGCTACAAACTTTCCTCACTCCACTGAATAACAATAACACATAAAAATTTTATCCTAATCTTGTTTGGCTTTCTTTGTAGTCATATACGTCTATTGTAAAGAAAAATAAAGAAAATTACCTTTTACGAAAAAATATAAAATTTAAACTAAAGTTCTTTCACAAACTTTTTAGTTTACATAAAAAGCTTCTAACTATTATAACACACACAAACAAAAGTTTCGTACCCATTACTATTATAAACTAGCCTGCACATGGCCGGTGTTTTGTCAGTTTCTTCAGCCCCCGTGATGTACCAAGTCTTTTTTTCTTTATTACTATCCTCTTTTTTTAATTTTTTAAAACTCATCGCCCACTTCTTGTTTCTTGATCTTCATCTTAAACAATAATTCCCTGAATTTCTTTAAATTAATCTCATCATACCAAAAACGTATTATAAGTTCAAAAATAAAAAATAATCAAACTTATTTGATTTTGTACATTTATCAAACAATTAGTATTTTATTTTATCCACTTTTGTTTAAAAAAAAAATCTGGTTTATATTTATAAATTTATCTAATTAAAATTGTAAAAATAAAATTAAAAATTATCCATTTTAGTTTAAAATTAATGGATTTGTTTTGTTAATTATTATCGAGTTATTTTTTATTGGTTATAGAGTCATAAATATAAAGGGCGTGAGTTTAAGAATGTGTAATTTAAAAAAATAAATTTTAATTATTAAGTTTTTTTTTTTTGATAGAAAATCTGTTCGGATTGATTAATGTAATAATTACAACAAATTTATTTAGTGTGATACGAAAATAAAAATCAAAACAATTCCGATACGTTGTTCGCCGTTACTTCTTATTTATCCATTTGTTTTGTAATAATTTCGCATATCGATTAATAAAGTTTATCAAAAAATAGAAAATTTCGACTTATTTTTTCTTGTATCTTACTGTTGTATGTGACGTGTCTAAAATATGCTATATTCTGATTCCTTTTTTTTCAAATGTATAATTTCGTTGTTATTATTATCTTAAAAAAATAACACCAACCAGTTTTTTGAATTTCATCCTGTACAAAATTGAATCGCGATCGTCATCAAAGCCTTGTTTTATCTTTACACAATAAATATTCATTTTTGTAACAAGATTATTATATTAATAAAATTATCTGGTTGTTGCCATAAAGTTATCACGTTGTGAGTAATATTTATGTTAAAAAACAAAAAAAGTTGAGTCTAGTGTTTTGTTAAGACATTTTTAGTTTTGATGTGTGTGGATTTGTATACTTTTTCCAGCTTTTTTTTAATTTTATTTAAAGAACTCGGTTTTTTAAGGTAAAAATAAATTTTCTATAAAATATTTATACAAAAAATATCATTTTTACACTTTAAATGCTGATAATAAGTTTGAACATAACTTCTTTTTCCTTCCTTTCCTTCTTATAATATAGACTCAGCCAAAAACAAAATTAACACAACTATTAAATAAAAATAAACTGTGTTATGTACGATATTTATAACAATTTGTATTGAATATTGTCTAACTTTCTAAGTTCTAATAAATGTTTAATGTCCTATAAACATAACTGCTCACTTTTGGCATTTTGAATTCTTCCTTAAAACCAGTACAATTTGTATTTTTCTTTCAGACCCCATAGAAGCTTAAAAAAATATTCAATATTCAGTTTATTATTGTTACATTAAAAAACTATCCTTTTACTTTCCTCATGGAAACTTTTATAAAATATAAAAAAGGCAAAAAAATTCTTTTCAAATTGGTACTGAGCTTTTTATACTTCCGTGGGGAGTTTAAAATTAATAATAATTATCATTTCGGTTTTTATTTAAAATATGACTCTTTGGTTTTTAATTTCCATATTAAATTAGGATACTAGGGTCCATTTATTTCAAAAAAAAATTCTGGCATTTCCCTCTTTATTAACGTTCTAAGTTGCTAAATAAATCTTTTAATTTAATATGTCCAAAAAGTTGTAAATGAACAAAACGGTTTTTTGTGTTTTTATGCGTTGTTGGCGCCTCAATTACGTGTTCTACTGTGGGAATCGTAGTTTAGACGTTTTTTGTCTCATTTTTTCGGTGTATGTTTATTCTGTTTATAAGTAGTCTTTATGTTACCTGCATCTAGAAAAAGAATAATTCCTATTTTTTTTAAAGGTAATAACACAAAAGCAGGTGATACTAGATGGTTTGCCTAAATGGTTGTTAAAATCTTTTATGCCTTTACTCTGCTTCCATATGCGGTTTTCGATAAAAACACTTTCTTCATCAATAAATCTTCTTCGGTACTCGCCACTGCCAACGCGTAGAGGACCATAAATTTTTCGAAGAACTTTTCTCTCGAACACTCCCAGAGCCGTTTCATCTGATGTTGTCAGGGTCCATGCTTCTGCACCATATAGAGGGCGGGTACAATAAGTGACTTGTAAAGCATAGATTTTCGTTTGCTGAGAGAAGACCTTACTTGCCTACCTAGTCCAAAGTAGCATTTATTGGCAAGTGTGATTCTTCGCTGGACTTCAGAGCAGATACTGTTGTTAGTCTTAACGCTGGTTTCCGAATAAAGGAAGTCTTTTACTATTTCGAAATTATGGCCGCCAAAAGGAGTGTGCTTACCAAGGCGGATATGCGCTGACTCTTTGCTAGATGACAGCAGGTATTTCGTTTTGTCCTCATTCACCATCAAACCCATCTTTACCTCTTCTTTTTCCAGTTTGGAGTAAGCGAAACTAACGGCGCGGGTGTTTAGGCCGATGATATCAATGTCATCAGCAAATGCCAGTAATTGCACGCTTTTATAGTATTTGTTATTGTATTGTTCCAGTGCGGTTAAGTTCTGCATCAAAATTAAATAAATCGCACGATAGGGGGTCACCCTGTCTGAAACCTCGTTTAGTTTCGAACGGCTCGGAGAGGTCCTTCCCAATTCTGACTGAGTTGATGGTGTTGCTCAACGTCATTTGGCACAGCCGTACAAGTTTGGCGGGGAAACCAAATTCAGACATAGCGGCATAGGCAGCTCCTTTTCGTGCTGTCGAAGGCGGCTTTAAAGTCGACGAAGAGGTGATGTGTGTCGATTCTCTTTTCACGGGTTTTTTCCAAGATTTGGCACATTGTGAAAATCTGCTCGATGGTAGATTTACCAGGTCTGAAGCCGCACTGATAAGGTCCAATCAGCCGGTTCACGGTGGGCTTCAATCTTTCGCACAATACACTTGAAAGGACCTTATATGCGATATTAAGAAGGCTGATTCCACTATAGTTGGTGTATTTTGCAGTATCCCCTTTCTTGTGGACTGGGCAAAGAATACTTAGATTCCAACCGTCGGGCATGCACTCGTCCGCCATATTTTGCTAAGAAGGTGCTGCATGCGCTTTACCAACTCCTCGCCGCCGTACTTGAATAGCTCCGCAGGCAATCCATCAGCGCTCACGGCTTCGTTGTTTTTCAATCTGGTTATTGCTATTTTAACTTTGTCATAATCGGGCGGGGAAAATATATTCCATCATAATCGATTGCGGAATCGGGTTCGTCATCCCTGTGCGGTAAATCGCTGTCTCCATTTAGGAGAGCAGAGCAGTGTTCCCTCCATAATCTATGTACTCTCTGGACATCAGTTACAAGGTCGCCGTTTTTGTTCTTACAAGAGTTTACCCGGACTTAAAACCTTTAGTCTGTGGCTGAATTTTTTTGAACTTTTTCAGGCGTTATTCCTGATAGTTGGCACATCAAGCCCTTCGCACTCAAGCCTTATTGCTTTTGCTTTTTTCTTCCCGAAAAGGCGTCTCGCTTCCCCTTTCAACTCGTGGTAGCGTTTACACCCTCCTCTTGTTGCGCTCGCTTTTAACGTAGCCCTGTAGGCGGCGTATTTTCATTCGACTGCAACGCGGCATTCTTCATCGTACCAGTTGTTTTTCCGTTTTCGCCGGTAACCAATTTTTTCCTCGGCGTCAGTACGAAGTGCTTTGGAGATATGCTGCCACTGCTCCTTTATTTCATCGGGTTGAGTTGTGCTCCCAGAGCAGGAGTCAGAGTGGAGTTGCGAAATCATTGGCAGTCTGTTGTGATTGCAGCAGCAGCTTTTAACATAGCCCTATAGGCAGCGTCTTTTTTTGTTTACAATGCGGCATTCTTCATCGTACCAGTTTTTTTTCGTTTTCGCCGGTAACCAATTTTTCCTCGGCGGCAGTACGAAGGGCTTTGGATATACGCTCCCACTGCTCCTCTATTTCATCGGGTTAAGTTGTGCTCTCGGAGAGAAGGTGTGAGAGTTGAATTGCGAAATCATTGGCAGTCTGTTGCGATTGCACACTTTAGACGTGTGTGTGTTTTTTGTTCCTTGGTTTTCGCCGCGCAGAGGCGGCGTATTTTGGCTGCGACAAGATAATGGTCCGAGTCGATGTAAGGTCCACGGATCGTGCGCAGATCTAAAACACTGCAGATATGCCATCCCTCTATCACAACGTGGTCGATCTGATTGTGAGTATTTCGATCGGGGGACAGCCATGTATTTATATGTATGCTCGCGTGGGCAGCTCTCGCATGTGCGTTTTAAATGTTTGTAGAAATCGTCTCTCTCCTCTGTCGGTGCAAGCACGCAAATAAATAATATTGAAACAAATTTTTGGGAAATCCTGGTTATTATGCACCTTCTGCTAACGCTCGAATCGGTAAACTGTTGAATAAATCACTCAAATATTCAGTATTGCAAACTGCTCTTTATTTAGAACACTTTGGAAGTAGTACTTCACAATTATACTTCACAACCAATAGCGTGTTTAAACCAAAAGTGATTAGTCATTCCTCGGCTTGCGCTGCTTTTATACTCTCTGTCTCCTAAGGTCAGGTTGTTTATATACATATTGGTAGTTTATGTTTTTCTACTAGCCATATGCGTGTGTATGTGTGAGTAACAGCTTCGGCTGATGACTACATATTTGTGTGTGTCAGATATGTTTTCATCGCCTTCTTCACAAGAGTGGCTGCTTTATTGTTGTTGTGCATTTATTTAATAGCAGGTTAGTGATGCAAATATTCGTCACAATATATTAAAAGATTTAGCTTTTTTCGGATAGCGGCGAGACGAACGTCCACAGGCGTGAACCCCGATACTCCGCCAACACGAATTCACCACCGAAACTGCGCTTATTTGTATGGCCACTCCAATAGATGTCACAATTTTCATCTTATTTCGTCCTTGCTTCGTCCAACGCATTTCTTGGATGGCGGTGATGTCAGATCTTGCTTTGCTCCAGCCGGGAATCTGCACCAATCCCATTCAGGGAAGGGACGTTCCAGGTTCATGCCCTCAAATCATTTTCCTGTAAACGCTTGCCATGGTCGTCATCAGTAAAAGGTTGTATTCTTATCCGAGGCTTGTTGTTGCCTTTCATTTGATCGTGGTTTGACGTGGCAGGTCCATGGGCGCAAACCCACCGAACAACCCCTCAGCGGGGATGAAAATATTATTTACACGTTTATATAGCGAGCTCTTGATCCAAGACAGACGCCCGCTTGCAGCTGCATCTCGTGGTGGACAGACACTGCCGTTGAAAGATCCCCCAGCTAGCCCTTAAACCGAGTATGTCAGAGTGGGCCTAGCCAGGTTGTCGCCTGAAAATCATAACTATTCAATATATATGACAACGTTTGCTTTTTGTAAAGCTATCAACAACACCTGTTTTGTGACAGTTATTTCCTTATACAAACAACTTTAATAGGGATAATAGAGAAGATGGTAAGTAGAACATATTTATATCAAGATTTCCTTTGTTTGAAGGTATATTGTTTTTATATTTATTCGAGCCTGTCTGCATGGACTTGATAGCGAGGGTTCCTGATAACCGAACCATATTCTAATATTGACCTAACTAATATTGTAACATAAGGGTCGTTAAACTTTTTTGACCACTGTTTAACAAAAGCAAAAGCACCCTTGGCATTATTAACTGTAGAATTAATATGAAGGTTGACACTATGTTTGGAATCCGTCATGACCCCCAAGTCAACAAAATTATTTACAGTCTCGTGTAAATGACATCAGTTGTGAACTCCAGTAAGTTGGTGATGGTAGATTTGATTTGAACCCATGTTGAGAGCTTGCAATTAAAGAAGATGTAGGAAATGTAAGCTGCAACGATAGCTTCAAATAACTTTGGTATGGCGGACAGGTTAGCTATGCACCGATATCTTTCTACTGAAAGTCTACTCCCGTTTTTATGAAGAGGGGTTATGAAACATTCTTTCCACCTAGTTGGAAAATTACCATATTTAAAGTCAGCGAGATGATGATAAATGTAAGCAACATACTTTATAAAAAAGCTGGTTGGGATCATGTCAGTACCGCATTTGTAAGATTCTTTCAAGGTCTTTATATTTAATAACACATCTTCTGAAGGTATGTATGGATTACTCACAGAGTTAAAAGCGTGTAGTGCGTATGGATATTCGGTATATATATCATAAGTTTCTTTTGAGTAATTGGATTGGAAAAAGTCTGCAAATAAGTGAGAAAAATCATGGTCGTTGCTAGAAATATTATTTTGGTATTTCATTACCCAACGTTTAGAGTTTACAAAAGCATCTTTGGATTATGGGTCATGTTCGTTTTCATTTTACCGATGTAGGATTTATAGCACGTTTTATTCGATTCAAAAGACCTATGGCGTGGAATTGAGTACTGTGAATAATGGAATTGTAAACCAGTCTTCTTATACAACTTGAAGTATCGGAATTTTTTTATTTTTTAAGGTTTTCAACTTTTTACATGAACTTGAAATGTTAGCAACAAAGACTAAATGTAATATTAGCCGCGTTTTTTTTTACACGCGTATACGCTTCGTTTGCGCGTGAAAAAAAACGCCTATCCTCGCTTAGATAATGCTTAGGAGACCCATCTAGCGGCTGTGGTTAAACAACTAGCTACAGCAACAGGGTGTACCGAAAAGCGGAGACACAACGCTCTGATAGCCATAGGGTATAAGCTGAATCAGTTGCGATGAATTGTGGACGCACATAGAATACATAGAATTAGTGTAGAGGGTGAAACATAAACACATTTTTCAGTTACATCTGAGTATAATGCGTATTGAAATTTAGACAAAATTTATGCGCAGCAATTTCAGAGGTGTATTTAAAGCTTGTCGCTTAGTATTCCATATAAGGTTTAAGCGTAAACGGATATGCGCGTGTTAAAAAACACGGCTATTGTACCGAATTGTGTTAGGAAAAACATTAATTTGTTTAAGGCAAAGCTCAGCCATTTCGTGCAAGAAGTCATTGTTAGAAACCTTTGACGAAACTGGCATAACGCTATAATGGGAGATGGTCCACGATATGTGCGGAAGTTCCCCAAGACAATCGGCGAGTCAGGAGGCTTAAGCATTGAACGGTTTTTACCAGGCAAATGTGATGCATATACACTGACGGCTCAGAAGAGAGCGGAATATAATAAATAGCTAAGTGAACATAACTAGTTTCAAGCTGGACGCGTATATATAAGAATTCGATTGGTTCAATGGCGGGTACACTTACTTTTTCAGATTGCATTGAAGAATGAATGGCAAATAAGACGCCACCTCCAATTCTGTTCAAGCGGTCATTTCTATATATTTGATAGTCGTTACTCAGAATTTCAGAATTAAGGACATGATGTTTAAGCCAAGCTTCGATAAAAGCAATAATATCATAGCTAAATGATTTAAAAAAGAGATCAGCTATTTTGGTGTTTAAGCCTCTGGCATTTTGGTAAAATATATTTAGGCCAGGTTTTATATTCATTTTTTTGGCTCAGTGCTGATAGGAGGAAGGTGTGCTATGTCCGGAATATGCGGATTCCGCCTATATTCGAATCCACGAACAAAGGCCCCGGTAGGCCAAAAGGAGCTATAAAATATGGATTCAAAATATCTGCTAATATATCGGCGGTATTATTTTCAAACCTTTACACGAAAACTGATTTTTTGTGGGGGACAACAACCAATTTCCTAGAGTTCTTCTCAGGCGTCTGAGAACGGCTCTTGGTTTTGTCTTGGGTAGAGGTTTGGTTGAAGGAGCTTTGAATGTTGAAGATTCTAGTACAAGGGGACTTGAGGAAGCTAAGTTATACAATTCCAACGATTGGGGCGCAGGAACGTTAGAAATTGGAACCAGGACCAGATCACCAGCCGAGCCATTAGTGCGTCTACATTTGTCACAAAGTTCAAAAAATAATGTTTTTTAGTGCTCTATGAGTACGTCGTCTTTCATTTATTGGAATTTGTGTGATATGATATCCCAAAATAGCCGACATAGCGTCAGCGGAAAATGCGTTGCGCGTGTAAGGGTCATTGTTGATTTCTGTTGTGTTAACTTATACTCAGTCCATGTGAGTACTTCGGGATTTTTACCAAAAGTGTAGAAACTTTGTATTTATTTCGCTATAAATATTCAAATAATTAGTTCCGTAAAAGGCTATACAACAGTTTCTGTCGAAAGAACTATGTCCTTACCAAATTTCACTAAAATTTATACCCAGCCACAAAAAATATATGTAAACATATCCGCAAATGTAAGAAAGAGCTGACTAAAGAATTTATATTTTATCCGTTTTCTTATTCCATTTAGCGAAGTTTTGTCGATCAGTTTTCCCACTAAAGTGTACGGCCGAAGCGTATATTCGTATGAATTTTCTGTAATTTTTTACAGGTTTTGGCCAAATTTTTTTGGCTTTCCATATATTCCACATATTCAGAAGTGTTTCTATTGGTTTTTATGTAAATGATTTTTATACACATTTTTGCTTACTTTGTATTAGCTTCGTTTGATGTTTTCCGCCAATTTCTATACAAAATTGGAGAATCTTGCAATCCATTTGTGAGTAACTTCCCGGAGAGCTACAGACTTGAAACTTCCCAGCAAAAAAGCACGATTACCTTAGAAGGGAAAGAGGAATCGAAATAAATTTTCGGAATCGCTTCCCCTTTCACTTCCTTTCTTTATTACTTAAACATGGGCATGTCATTGGAGGTAAGCCCCTACTTTCTGGACCACCGTCAAACGAACTGGGAACCAATTACAGCTACTATTGAAGAAGCTACTGCAGCATGCCTTACAGAGAAGCGGATGTAGAACGCCTTGCTATATTTAATCTATAGAAGCAAAGCAAGAACGCCTTCGGTAAAAACAAATGCAGAACGCCCTTCTTCATGAAACCCATGGTATCGAAGCAAGAACCCCTTCCGGAGAAGAAGGTTTAGAATGTCTTCCTATATTAAATCTTTAGAAGCGAATCAAGAACCCCTTCCGGAGAAGATTGTTTAGAATGCCTTCCTACTTTAAATCTATAGAATCGAAGCAATAACCCCTTACGTAGAAGAAGGTTTAGAATGCCTTCCTATATTAAATCTATAGAAGCGAAGCAAGAATGCCTTGCAGAGAAATAGAGTGAAACACCTAGAACTACACTGAACCAAAAATTTCATGAAAACCTCTACAAAAAACCGGTGTTCATAGAATTTAAAAAAAATATTTCTTAGAATATATATATTTTTTCTTATATTCTATGAATGGGTTTGTAGATTTTAAGAAAAAATATTTATATTCTAAGAAATATTTTTTAATTCTATGAAAACTGTTTTTGGAGAAGTTTTTATAAAACTTTTTCTTAGAAAACATGTACTTTTTTGGTTCAGTGTATTTAATAGGATAATTTAAACAGTGTTTTAAAAAGTTTACATTTTTTTAATCTTTTTTGATAGCAGATCTTACAAATTTATTACCAATTATTACGAAGGACTGCAAATTATGATTATATTTTTAATTTACTCAGGAATCAGTTTTTCATAATAAAACTCAAAGAGTCATATATCCTGAACTATGCGGAATTTCGCCTTAAAAATTTTCAACTCTTCATACTAAAGTTAAGTTTTTGAAAATTTTACTTTAAATGGGGGAGCAGGTATTCAATTCATACCGATTTTCCGACACCTATAGTAGCATTTTCAATAACTTATCTTTGATATCAGCAATTTCAGAGCAAGAGGGTGTTCGTTCAAATGTTTAAGGCGAAATTCAGCATAGTTCAGGACATATGACTATTTTAGTTTTATTATGAAAACTCATTATTGAGTAAAACAAAAAAAAACATAATCATTATCATTATCAGGGACTAGATTGTTACAGAAATTAAAAATTGTTAGGAATTCAGTCTTGTACGCAGTATATCAATAAAATTTAGTTTTGCATACATACTTATCAAATTAAACATTTTATGACATAACATTATTTTGGCTTTGTTTCGCTGCTTTTTTTCGGGAGTAGCTTCGGTGCGCTTTTTCTTGAAACTTGAGGCCTTGTGGCAGCGGTTTTTTACGGCCTTCATTGCGTGTCGCAGCTGGTCTTTGCATTCCTTTTCCCCAATTCCCAACTTGTTAGCAGCTTCTGAAATAAAAATATGAAAAGTTTGTAAACATATATAAAATAAACATCTTTTAAAAAGTGAATTGTCAGCTCTTTAATAACTCGACTTACCCCCTTATTCTGCCATGGATACACTCTTATTATCTTCTGGTAACATTACTATTTAGAAACTTTTGCAGATAGACCACCAAAAGATTGTAAAATTTCTTGTAACCAGGGTGTTCATTAAACTATAACCATGCCAGAACAATGCTCAGTTTTTCAGTACGTGTTTAAACTACATTTAAAGTTGACTAGAGTTCAACCTTGCCATTATGTTCATTTCCATAACATCATCTTAGGTTAAGCGGCAATAATGCCAGGGTTAAACTCTAGTCAACTTTGACTGTAGTTTAAACCTGCACTAAAAAACTGTGCCTAAAGGCTGATTTACACGAGTCGAATTTACTGGTAGATTTTTGTCGTTCCACTGTGCAAATAGCAATTCGACTGATAAAAAGCATGTATTTGATGGTTGAACGCAGGCGAGCGACAAAAATGGAATTGAAAATCGACTCGTGTAAATCAGGGTGTTAATTTACTGATATATTTATATTTTTTTAATATACTTACCAAAAAGTACTTTCATTAGTTTCGCGTATCGAAGTATTGGCGTTTTCCCTTGTTTCCCATCCAAATTATGTGGTAATATTATATCTTCACCCAAACTGGTAACACATGGTACTGGGGGAAAAAACTTCAGAAACTAGTCCCTAACGCAATATTTTCTTTATTAATTTCAATATTATTTTCCACTGATTGATCACTGTCACTATGTTGTCCCACTCCTGACGAAGTATTGTCTATAATAATTTCATTTTGTTCAACACTTTCACTAAATTTTAGGGGAAAATTTTAGAATAGCACCCCCCGAGTTCGGGGTAAAACTCGGTATCAAATGAAAGAGGGAGCTGTCTCGATCACAAATATATATATTTTAAGGTGCGCAAACTTATAATTTAAAAGTTATTTGTTGTTAAAGTTTGCAAATTTAGCAAATTTCTATAGCACTTTAAATTACAATTTACACATCTTTCAAAACCTTAATCCACATACAAATCTATATAAATTGGCAACGATAAACTTAAATTGCATTTTTGTATATTTCACATTTCATTTTTGTATTGTTTTTACTTATTAAAAATGTTTTTATTAAATCAATCGCGCTTTTGTAGCAACATGCAAATTTACATATATATATATATATTGATGACATTACAAAGCTGTGCTGCCACATAAACAAAAAAAAACATATATAAATATTACCTTACGTTACCTTCAGTAAATAAAGAAAACGGAAAGCGCGGCCGAAGGCCGTCTATGCAGAAAGGCGTTCTACGCAGAATTACTGTGCATGGCGCAGCCGGTGTTGGATCGGCTAACATAACATAAACATAAGAGTTATAAGGTAATACCAGCTCGTTCACGAATGCAAAAAAGACTAGAAAAGTTAAAGATATATATACATCAGATGAAAGGCAGCACAGATTTGTAATGTCATAAAATATATATACGTATACACATATAAAAGTTGTATAGAAATTTGCAAACTTTAACAACAAATAACTTTTAAATTATAAGTTTGCGCACTTTAAAATATATATGATCGGCAGAACTCCCTCTTTCATTTGATACCAAGTTAAACCCCGAACTCGGGGGGTGCTAAACTAAATCGCTGCCAATTTTAGGTCTATTTCGCTCTTTTTTATTTTTATTGAACGTTTTAATTGTCTTTTGCTTAACATTTTTATTTATTTTAATAACTCACTTTTTTATTTGATCGCTTATAAAAGACGCGTCACACACGGATAACAATTGCAGACTGAATTAAACAATTCTAAACATGATTGTTGTCGAATGAAAATTTCCACAGAAGGTAACGGGAATTAAGATTTTTTTCTATTTATCTACCTATTGCGCTTTTTTGCATTACCCGTAATTGATAACAGAAGTGAATACAAATTAAGGTAGTGTAAATATGCGCGTCTCTGCTTATTTTATGTATTACCACCAATCAGTAGGAGAGCGAAATAATTTAAAGGCATTTTAATCAATGCCTTCTAGAATAAATTATATTTCGAGCTGAATAGCGATTCTTTGCAGCATTACCAGCTATGGGTAGGAGAAGCGAAATCATTTGAAGGTATTTTAATCAATGCCTTCTAGAATACATTATACTTCGAACTGAATAGCGATTCTTTGCAGCATTACCAGCAATGGGTTAGTGAAGTGAAACTAGCGATTACCGATTTTTTGCTGGGTTGTACACAAATCGAACCCGATGACAATTTAACATGAAACAAAAACTGAAAACGTGAAAATTCTAAAAACGACCGAATTTGGAAATTTTGCTTTCGAGTTTAAGAAACTTCCCGATAATTCAGAGATCTTGACCTTTGAACACAGATTAAGCCCCTATTGAATTATTATAATAAGGATAAAAGAATATCCTTTATGTGGCAGGGACCGAGATATTTGGAAAGGCCGTTTACACAACTTTGAAGTTAGATTTTAATATGTAGGATACAAGAGTTTCCTATATGGGACGGGGATCGAGATATTTGGAGATATTTAGAAAGTCCATTTGCAACCTGTGGAATCTTTCCACTACTATTTGATTAACGTCCTGAAGAGCTAGATTATTGAAACGAAGAACATAATTCAAAACTCCATGATAATGCGAAATCGGAAAAAAAACTTTCGCCGGGTGATCCAAAGATCGTGAAAATTAAAAAAAAACATCCGAACTTGGAACTTTTGCTTTCCAGTTTGAAAGAATTTCCCGATAACGGAGAGACCTGAAACACCTAAAGAAAGTTTGAGCTCTATTAGAATATAATATTTAGTTTAAAGAGTTTTCTAGATGGAACACAAATCGAGATATTTAGAGGTATCAAAAAGTTAATTTTGAATTGTGAAATCTTGCGGTCGATTTTTAAGTAACCACTCATTGAGCTAAAAATATGAAACTTACAAATATTTCAGGTCACCTTGACAATACAAAAAAAGGAGAAAATAATAAGAAGATCAAAATTTTTAAGTATATATTATATACAATAAAAATCAGATACAATATTGTTAAGTACTTCCTTTAAGTAAATGTACCAGAAGAAATTAAAAATGTTTCTTTAAACAAAGACATACAGCCTCATTACCTTGGACGGTATCGTGTCCAAAACGATCGTCGTTTGTCTGCCTGTAGCACGATTACCAATACGACGGGCAAAATGATAAACAAAACGATAACAACAAATTCTTACCTTATTTTGACATTTTCTATCATGAACAACTGCTGTGTAAGTCGTGCAGTTGGCGAATAACGTAAAGCTAGACGATAAGCGAAAACGTAAACTTTATAGTACCATTAACGGACGATATCGCCAACGCAGGTATCTTACGTTAGGCGACTCGTTCCTTGTTGAACTTTGATTTTAAAATTTTAACATAATCACTGTAACATTTTTATGAGGATCAAAAATATAAAGGTAAGGCGCTTTTGAAGACATGAGCGCAAACCTCATCGATTTCGAGGATGAGTAAGTTTTAAGCATGTTAATGTGATATACTTATCTTTTTCAAATACTTACTTGAAACACTTACCTTTTTGAAATACTTACCTTTTTAAAATACATAGATTGTATAAAATATTTACATTCACCCTGTATAAATTTATTAAGTTACCGTTTGCATAAAATATGCATATTTAAGAAAAGCATACATAGCTAACTAGTTGTATACATAAGACTGTGTCGATTTTATAACCGGTATCGCGCCAACGATTCTTCGATAGAATTTGGGGTCAGGAAAAAAAAGTTCCACTACGCATCCCCAAAAAAATAATTTTCGAGCCTGCGAAATTTCATCGATGTTTCCGATTTTTTATGCATTTTTTTCATTTTCAAGGCTCCAAATCATTTTTTATGTATTTTTTTTCGTGTCAATTGGCAAATGCAAAATTGGTAAATGCAGTTTTTTGAAATAAAAATTTCTTTCATGGAGATTTAGAAGAATTTTGGTCGAAAAATCGACTTTTCTTGGTAGGCTCGAAAATATTGTTGGGTATGCGTAGTGGAACTTTTTTTTCCTGAGCCCAAATCCTATAGAAAATCGATGGCGCGATATCAGCTAACTTTCGTCCATAAAAATCGACCCAACTCGATATACATACTGTTGCCTCTCTCTTTAAGTTAAGAAGTAAACGGTTCAACGGAGTGAACTGGACCGCTTTAAGTTATCTTACTTTTTATTTATCAAAGTGAAGTGCTTCCCTAGTGCATCCTACCCCATATAGTGCATTTTAAACATGATCCTTTGGAATAGTGAATTAGCGACCAATAAAAAAATAAATATTTATCAATTAATACCACTTTGATAAAAGCATAAATAACAAGTAAGGACGGGACTGCCTTCGGCGAAGACTTCATACCTTTCATGAATGGGGCTGAACAATAATCTTATCCCATTCGTAATCTCCAAATAATCGGCTGGATAAGATAAGAAATATATAGTGAACAGATGTACATACCTCAGGGGGGCAGCTACGGGGGGATTTTGGGGGTTAAACCGCCTCCCCCTTGCCTCAGGATCATTTGATTTTTTAGGTCGTTACTATTCAAATATTTGATGTTTTTATGTCGATGTTAATAAATTTCTTTATAATTCTGCTACGTATTTACTTTGTTGGTGATATTATATTTTTAATATGCAAGCATATGTATGTACGAAGTGAACACTTATATTTTAATCATATTCTGTTTCATAATAATTCTGCAATTTATTAAATATACAAATGTACATGTTAACTTTTACTATAATTTCATAAGAAGTTTCCTTGTAAATTTGCCTAACGACCATCTACATACATATCAGAGAACAGCAAAAATCGAACACAACAACGTTCGATTCAACGTTCAATGATCCAACTTATTTAAACGAACATAATCGACATTGATTTAAAATCAACCAACTTATTGCATGCGTGAATATAATCAATTGAGGCGTTTGCTCGTTTTCCTCAACCGCGATTACATTCATCGGAATGAAAAGACAAATATGAAAACTCCATGCGTCTGAATATTTGCATGATTCTTCTGCCCTTACGTCACGGCGACAAGCTACATATAAACATTGCTTACGGTTCTGTTTGTTTGCCGAACTAAATGAAACTAATTCTCGTGCTTTGATTTTATTCTCCACATTTAAATAATGTTAAATTTACAGTATTTTTTCGAAGTACACATTTCCTATTTTGAAATATAATGCAAATTTGACATTATTTTCCATGTGGAAAACACATTATTATAATGTAATATCTACATTTTTTTTTCATATCAAAAACAATTTCAAAAATGTAAAATTCAAATTTTTTGATAAATGAAAAAATAATGTATTTTTCACATTTTAAAATGTAAAAAACACATTAGTGTTTTTTCCGTGTAGATGTGACTTTTTTAAATTAAATTTTTTTCTATTCGATCAGTTTCTTTCTTTTGAATTTTATATACGTATACGTTAGATCTCATTCATAGGTTCAAAAAGCATGAATTCTACTTATTACTGAAGGAGTTACTTCGGGTTTTCTTTAACAATTATCTATTATTAATATTACAGGAAAGCGATTCTGTGGCTTTTCCTAATGTTCACATGTTGTTGAAAATCTTGTGTACGCTTTCAGTAACAACGGCAACGAACGAGAGATCTTTTTCAACTCTTAGGCTGATTAAAAACTACACTGGATCACAAATTCCAACTTTTTTTCTGCACCAGAGACGCCATTGTGCAATTCCTATGTAAAATCACCCCCTGATTCCGAAATGAAGGTTATTTTTAATTCTATGGTAACGTTTTTGAGATATTTACGAATTACCGTTATTTCATTGGGTCCACTTAATCATATATATCTCAAGAACGACTTGAGCAATTCCAAAACGGTTTTAAGTTTTTAAAAGGTAATACAATTTTCTTTAAAACTGTGCATACAACACTTTTTGCGGGGTCCTGCAGATTCAAAGACACGAACAATCATTACGGATGTTTTAAACTTTTTTTGTACTTATATTTAAGAATTCATGAGCTTAACACCGGCTTATAATAATTGAATTTCAATTATTATGTTTTTCTAAGAGAAGCTGAAAAGAATGAAACATTTACTGGCATATTGCTATGGAACCATTTCGAAAACCGCCAACGTAATCATCATCAGGCAATTTTGTAATGTTGTCAAAGGTTTCACCGGGATTCGAACCGTTTTTTTTTGTATACATATAAAAAAATTTGTATTTTGCGAGGAAGGATCTCGAAAACCTTTTATTTTTTTGTAGATTTTTTTCTTTTCTCTCTAAGCTCTGTTTAATTAAAAAATAAGCTTTCGTTCAACAAAATCGATGGACTAATACAAAAGTTATAAGCATTCAAGTAAATATATCTATTTAATACTTAAGTACCCTACTGGTACATATGTGTTAGTATTCGTATAACAGTTAGCTAACAGGTAAATTTTCGAAGGGTTATTAGATACAAAAAACTCTTAGTGTCGTTTTCTCAACCCAAGCAAGAGCATATTTTTAAGGCAGGTAGTGTTTTCTTTGTAGAACTAGGCAACCGTTTTGTCTAGGTAGGCTCGAATTTTTACTTGATCTAAGTATAAATAATAGTACATGCGCCTTGTTCCTTCATAATATCTGCAAGGCTCGCCGGGTACTGTTCTGTTTATAATTGCTTAAAAATATAATATGAATAAAAGGGCGCGAGAGTTTGAGTGTACAAATGATCCAGATATGTTCTGTTTCATCTGCGGTCAATTTATCGTTAAAAGGATGCGACGTGTGTTTTCAAATCCTTTGAAAGTTACATACTATAAGTATTTTGAATTGACCCTAAAAACAATGGACACCGAATACTGTGTGCACCACATGTCGAGTCGAATTGATTTTATCGGAAACCGAAACAAAAAGGTGCGTTGTAAAAATTAGGAATTTGCTCCCTTTTAATGCACAGCTGATTAATTTCTGAAACTATCTATTTAGACGACATGTGAAATTTATTACACCAATGAAGTGGAGGGAACCAACTTGCCATTCAACGGACTGTACTACAAAAGTACTTGGGGTTGTAAAATCAAGAAAAATAACCTATGGGAGCGTATCTTACAGTGTCATTACCGGAACTAAATTCAACGGAAGCTACGGAAATTTGTTTCATCCGATGTTAAGGTAACATATAGAACTCGTCACGAACAATTTTCCCAGTGCTATACGAAGGGGGACAGTGTTTGTTACTGCAAAGACATTGCTGGTCAATTCAAACAGTTTGGCGAACCATATGTGCCGATCGTCGTTGGAATGCTATGTGGTCTACAAAGTGGATACACAAAATACTGTTGCTTTTTATGCAAATGGGATAGCCGAGCTCATCAAGACCACTACATCATAAAGGACTGGCCAGATCGAATCGAGGTTCAAGTTGGGGTGGATAACATAAAATACTCCCCACTTATAAAGAAGGGAAAAATAATTCTACCTCCGCTCCACATCAAGCTCGGCCTTATCAAAAACTTTGTCAAGGCTTTGGACAAAGAAGACGAAGCTTTTCATCATTTGAAGAAAATCTTTCCAGAGACTTCAGAAGCAAAAATAAAGAAAGGGATCTTTGTGGGACCGCAAATAAGGAAAATGATGACCGCAAATAAGGATGATGATGAACTTTCCTCGGGCGTCTGTACGATGGTCATATGGATTATTTCCGAGTAAATGATGAATGGTTCAAGTGCACTTATACATATCTAGCATGTTATTAACATGGCCAAGGGCAACGCAAAGTTTCGCGTTTCATTGAATATGCAGAAAGCATTTTATCCATTCCGTCGATGCCTCCCTTTGTTTGTATTGTAATCAAGGATATATTGTCGCTTGTTTTTCTTTTCAACTACAATTGAATACCTCAAAGGTGTACTGGAAAGTATTATGTATGCTCCGCCTTTTTGGGACGTAAGATACCAAAGAAAACTTTCCATCGAGAAACCCAAAATGTTAGGCTATTCTGCTCAATTGCGGTCAGCCTTCATTTCATTTGGTACAAAAGTCTTATTTTTGCTAACAGTACAAAGAAGAGCAAGGTCTTTGGACATTAAATACTTGCCTAAGTTTAGCGATAAGAAAAAAATTGTCACAAATTATAGTCCTTCCTGTGTTCTCCCAATGGAATACAAACCTTTGCACAACATCTTCTCCTACGTTGGTTGCTCGATTAGTATTTGAGTTCTTTCCCCTATATATCTCACTTTTGAGTGGATAGAACGATTTATATAATATTTTGCATACATTTTGTATAGTGACTACAAATGTAGACTACCGGTTGCAAGATGATGTTTTTTTCAAGTAGGGTCTGGGTGTCAGGCAAATAATAGTTCCAGTGATATTATGCTCTTAATGGACTCAGAATTGATAATTAGGAAGCTATGAAAACCTCGGGCATTGTTGTTTCGGAACTTTTTGTTTTATTTAACTTTTTCCCCCGAATGTAGACTACCGGGTACATGAAGGATATATATCCCTAAATCTGAATTCATCGTCCAGTTCCGAACAAACAAGAACGAGAAAAATGTACGCAAAAAAATTGGTTCTGAACTGAAAGATAAATCAAGCCTAAGAAATGATATACTAATTTGTCACTTATGTATTTATCTAATATACTTTTTTTTTCAGGAGTAAATATGTCTTTAAAAATTCATTTTTAACACTCCCTATTTAAATTTTTTCCCGCAAAACCTTGGCGACGAAAGTGAGGAGCATGGCGAAAGGTTTCACCAGCAAATGAAAATGATTGAAAGTCGGTACCAAGGATTCTGGGATGTCGCTATGATGGGCGACTACTGTTGGTTTCTCATAAGAGAAACCTATCCTAATCTAAATAAGCGTCAAAACAAGACACATAACTTTTTCAATTATAAAATAAGATCATAGAGTTAACCCTTTCGGGACGGAGTTTTATTCGGTAAATGGGAATAGCTGAACGAAAAATTATACTCACACCTATTCATTGCGATCAAAAATTATGTTCTGTGTACTCCAAATCCCGAAATCGTCCTTTTATCCTGGGACATATAATCCCAATAGGCATTTTGGGTGGGATATGAGATCACAATAAGCATTTTATGTGGGATATATAATTCCAGTAATTTTTTAATTGGCTTTAAAAGTTCAAAAAAGAAATTGAGAAAAATCTGTATTGATAGAATAATTCAATGTATTTTATTTTGCAAATGGTTTAATATAATATAATTAATAACTTATTTATGAAAGGGGTCCAAAACATTTGTAGCAGAGCGCGTTGTTACAGCCTGAGCAAACCATTTTTGTTCGAGTTTCGATTCCAAGCAAGGTGCAGCGTACGCAACGACAACGCTTTTCTTGTTCCACTGGCATATGGTCTCCAATATTGAGGCAATCAGTTCTTGAACGTTTGGATGGTCTACCTCCCTGCCTGGAAATAATGAGCGCCTTTTACTTCCTTCCGAAATCATTTGCTCAGCAAGTGGGACCAGAAAGTCTTTCAGGGGTAACTTTTGCTTTTTATTTTCACTGTAAACTATCCCAGCATTTGTGACGCTTGCCATTAGAAGCTTATAGAAAACCTTTTTCTCCCACTTTTGAGACTTGCCGTTGAAATCATAAACGTCTGTCTTTTGATCAGCAAGATCCACGCCACCCATGATTTTGTTATAGTCGCTAATACTTTTTGGGCATTAAATTTTCTTTTTGGATCCATCATTTTGCTTTCTCTGAACGTCTTCAAGAGATGCCGTGTTACAGTTTGAAACTAAAAGGACTTCTTTTGAATCCATCCAGCGGGCTGCCAAAATGCCTCTGGAATTAATTTGAAATTGACTTTCTCCTCTGGCTAGCTAATAATTTTATAGATGTGAAAAATGTATCAAATGCTAAACAAGCATCCTTTTCACGAACGGAAGAAACCAATTTAAGAACGACTTTTTCTCCAAGAGTACTAGGTTCGCTCGGCATAGTATTTGCTTCCTTACCAGTATAAATATTTAGATCGTAGGTATACCCTGTTTTTGCGTCACACCGCATCCACAACTTTATTCCCCGTTTTATCGGTTTCATTGGCATATATTGGAATGCACATTAACTTCTAGCAGCTGGAAAGGTATGCTTTAGACATTGCAAAATATCAGAAATGTAATAATCGTTTTGACACGTCATCGGGCTTATCACAGTCATTGAAATAAAGCTTCGATGATAACAGCAAAAATTGATCTCGAGACATAAAATTTTTTATAACAGAGTTTCCAAGCGATGGATTTGTACTCCAATGGGCACGGTAACTTGTTGTAATGCATTATAAGGGAAACTCCAAGAAATAGCAGAATTTCATTGGGGTCCGTTAAATTTCTTTTTTACTGAGCTCGGCGATTCAAACCTGTCAATCGCTGATTGGTGGCATTCCGCAATTCTAACACACAAGCTGTATAGAAATATTTTTGAAAATACTTTGAAATCCCTGTCATCTGGAGCCATGTCTATTATTTTACATTCTCGCTCAGAAGGAAATTCATGCTTTGGATTAATAAAGCTCTGGGTGTCATCAGAAAAACATTTAACCACTGGGCAGCTAAACTAGTTTCGTTGTTTGCTCCAGAAAGTCCAGGGACCGTATCTAGATTATCATCATTTTCTATTTGCGAAACTAAACCGTTTACCTCAGCATTCTCTTGGGTCACATTAACACAGTCCTCAATTTCTGAAGCATCTTCAGTATCTGCGTCGCTACTGTCTAGCAAGTAATCGCTTCCTGATTCCTCAAAATCACTACCCAAGTCTGATTTCTCACACAGTATACGCCCCAAGTCCTCAAGATATAACTTACGTTTCGCCATCTATTGGGACAAATAATCCCAGGTAAAAAGAGTATTGGGGCAAATAATCCCACATATATATATCGATAGAGCATCGTCAGA
>JARSSU010019445.1:0-19699 GCA_029619165.1 Eurosta solidaginis
GATATATGTGTAATTCATTGTTTGTGTAAATATGTACGTATGTAAGTGTGTTTATTAATTAATTAGAATTCAATTAAATTGAACCTCATGTCTCCAACATGGCGGCCTGCCTGCTCCGATGGCGGAAGCAGTAGCTCCTGCAACCTTTCGAAAGTATTCGCTGCTTTTGAAAAAAGGTCACGCAAGTGCCGCTGGTTATCTTTGAGTTTGTGGCGTCTCTCTTTCGGTTTGACGATGACTCGTCGATTGGTGGAAACCTCATTTATCCTCGATGCCGTACGTCGAATGCTCTTCTTTGGGCGAACTTCTTGTTGTTGTTCCCTATAAATAAGTGTGTGATGCGCAAGTCCGCATCGGTGACGCGCGAATTACATGCACCTGTGACATGCGAGGTTGCCAGATAATTAATACAGTATTTATGAGCCCGAACGGACTCATATTGCTGCTCCGGCGTCATGGCCATAAAGGCGTGGAAATACCGCAACGTGTGCTTCTGGGAGCACAATCGGCATGTGCTGTAACTTTCGTAGCGTGGTCTGCAAAAAAATTAAAAAAAAGCTGGGTCAAGTGAGTAAAGGTGTAGAGAGTGGGATGTGATGTGAATCCCTAGAGATATATAGGGTGAGGGTGGATAATCTATTCTACTAGGGGGAGTACACACACTTTTGCTATGGGGCGTTTGCATATTCCGTCTTGAGTTCGGACATCTACTACTCGAACGTTTTCATCCGAGCCAGGGTGGAGTCGAATGATACGTCCAAGTCGGCATTCATTGGGCGGAAGAAGGTCATCCTTGACGACGACTAGATCACTTTCTCTGACGTTTGTCTGCTGAGTATACCATTTGGTCCGCTTATGGAATTCCTTGAGATATTCATTTTTCCAACGCGTACTAAACTAATGATGTAGGACTTGTAGTTTCTGCCATTTGTTTATGAGTGACAGATTTCAGAGTTGGGTTCAGGTAGGGAGAGTAACGGAGCGCCACGGAGGAAATGTCCAGGAGTCAGGGCGAGTAGATCATTCGGATCCTGCGAGATTGGAGTTAGAGGCCTAGAGTTAAGGACTGCTTCAATTCTAGTAAGGAGTGTGGTGAATTCATCAAACGTAAATTTGTGGCTTCCTGCCACCTTGAGCAAATGGGTGTTAAAACTTTTGACGGCTGCCTCCTATAATCCGCACATGTGTGGAGCATACGGCGGTATTAACTGCCATGACAGTCCGTGAGTTGCCGGGTTATATTCGCTGGGTACATGACACCAAGACGCGTTACTCACGTTCTGAAGGATTTTGGAGGTCCAATTTGCCACATAGGTCTTCCAAGTTTGGGGTGGTTTTTCCAACCACGCTAACACGATAGCTGTGTCGGACCAGAGGGAAAGCTCATGAGGGGTCAGATTTAAGTGGGAGCGTATTTGTTTCACTAAGTTAGTTAGTAGTACCGCTCCACAAAGTTCTAGACGGGGGAGACTCACTGTTTTTAAAGGAGCGACTTTGCTTTTTGCAACGAGAAGATGAGAAGAGAAAGTGGTGTCGCTATTTTGTACTCGCAAATAAATACAAGCACAGAATGCTTTCTCTGAGGCATCTGAGAATCCGTGCAGTTGAAAGGGTTTGGTGGGAGAGAACTCGACCTATCTGGGTATTTGTATTTCGCTTATGGCAGAGAGGTTTTCGCGAAAACTGTTCCATTTATGAAAGGCGTTGGGTTTGACCTATTCATCCCAGTCTGTTCCCTCTAGCCAGAGTTCTTGAAGGAGAGTTTTAGCCATTATCATAATTGGCGTTAGCCACACTGTCGGGTCAAACAATTTTGCGACCGCCGACATAATTTGTCGCTTAGTTTTTGAGTTTTCGGCAGGGATATGGTCGAACGAGGACGAAAAGGTGTCAGTTATATCATTCCATTTTATGCCGATAGTCTTAGTTGATCTCGCGTCGTGAAACTTGAGAAAATCTTTATCAAGGAGATCAGATTTCGGGATTAATTTTAATATTTCGGGGTGATTTGCCGTTATTTTCTTAAGTGGAAAACCGGCTGATTTAAATGCTTTGTTAACTTGATGAAGCGAGTCTATAGTGGACTGTACTGTGTGTTCGCGAGTGAGTGGGTGGGTTTTGTGTCTTCTGCTAGTTGCTGCAGAGTACGTATAGCCAGATATGGGGCACAGTTGACACCAAAGGTCACCGTCTTTAATTTAAAATCTTCCATTGGCAAATGTGGAGAAACGCAATCCTTTTGAAATCTTGATCCTCTGCGTGAACGAGTATTTGGCGATATATCTTTTCGATGTCGCCATTAAATACATACTCAAAGAATCGCCATTTGAGCAGTACGAGCATTAAGTCGTTTTAGAGGACGGGGTCTGTGTTCAAAACATCATTTAACGAGTTGTCAAAGTGGGTAGTTCTAGACGCGTTGAAAACGACGTATACCTTTGTTGTTTTGCTGCCGGGTTTTAAGACAGCCTGGTGGGGGAGGTAGAACGACGAGTACTTTCCGTTCTCGATGATTTCGCGTGATAAAGTTGCCTCCATATGGCCCATGGTGATTTATTCCTCCAAAACTTCTGAGTATTTTTTCCTCAAGTCTGGTCTTTTCTCCAAGGACCGCTCGACGCTGATGTATTGCTGCTGTGCTGCAAATCTTGAGTGTCCAAGGGCAAGGGTACAGGGAATTCCTTCTTAAACGGAAGTTTCGCCACATATCGGCCATTTTCCTGGCTGTGGGTGGTTTCCCGGTAGAGTTCCTCGCAAATTGGTCATCTTCCGAAAGGGTTTGTGTGTCAGGTATTTCCTCCTGTTGCCAGAATTTCTGTTATAATGTGCTAAGGGTATCGTCTGGGTATCAATAACTTGGGTGGAGAATGCGTTCACTTGTTCTTTAATAGGCCCGCTGAGTATCCACCCAATTATTGTATTTTGGGCTAAGAAGGTACCACTTACGTTGGCTTGTAGCCCCTGGAGTATTATTTAGGACGCTACCTATAACCATGTCGATTTTCGTGTATTAAAACAGTAAGGCTCCGCGAGTGCAATGTGGCAATTTCTTGCAAATCTATTTTCGAAACTTTAATTCTTGAGAAGAAGTGGGTCAGTTAGGCAATAATATCGCTTGGGTGTTTATTTTTGTATTGAGATCCGACGAGCAGAGTGTTATCTCGCAGATCTTGTTGGAGTTTTGAACTACCGATCCACCCATTCCCGATATCTTATAATGGGTTTCCTTGGTTGGTAGTTGCAAGACCTTCTGGATTCCAGAGGCTACGAAGGTTTTTTCCGAACCCTGATCTATTAGTGAACGGATCTTGTGATGTTCGCCATTTGCTTTTACCGTGACTAAAGCTGTGGGTAAAAGAGTAGTTTCGCTACTACTCGCGGAGTGAGTTGAGGTGGAGTTTTTCTTAAAAGGGTTTTGAGTGGCTTGGGTTTGGCTGGCCTCTTTTGAGGTTGATGACCTGTTCGGGTCTTAAGCTGGGGGTGGCATGCTTTGGGGGGTTGTATGCGCCCTACTCCTCTGCTGCCTTGGTCAGCTGTCTTGATGGGATTTTCCTTGTAAGTTGAGTAGCGAGTGCATCACTCCTTCTTTGGCCATACACACATGTGAAATTGCTACCACAATCTCTTTCCAAGTGAGAGCAAGCTAGACAATTTGTGCAATAATTGTTTTCTTTAACAAATTTGCTTCGCCCTTGGGTGGTGAGATCTCCGAATTTAACGCAGCTCATTATTGAGTGGTTTGAATTGCAGAGTTTGCATGAGGGTTGCCTCTTCGAGTCCACATGAAACGTTTGTGTCTTATTCCTAAAGTTAGATGGGTTTTTGGGTTGTTGAGGATCTGTGGGTGAAGCTAGGGTTAGAGTTTCGGGGTTTGCTTGGCCTATACGTACCCAGTCTTCCTAGTACTTCGTACCTTCTCGTGAGAAATTTTTCCATCTCCGACCATAGTTGGAGTTCTTTCCTAGAGTCGTGTGACTACTCCCACAGTGCCAGTGTTTCATCAGGGAGCAGAGATATACGAGGATGGGATCCCAACTGTTGGTTGGGACATCGTTCGCATTTAGGGTAGAGATACAATTATTTATGGTGGTTTGAATCTCTTTGATTCTTTACCCATTTTCAGAAAAAACTGTTGGCATATTAAATAGGGTTTTTAATTGATTTTCTACGAGAATTCTACGCCTAGGGCACCAAGTTCTAGGGGGAACCAAATTCGATAACCACTTTTGTACTAAAAATCCTTTTTGCAAAAAAAAAGAAATTTTGTAGGGGCCCTATATTTAGTTTCATTAAAAAATTTAATTTTCACCATAGTTATATTTTACAACACAACTTGCCTGGTCTCATGCCCAATTTAGTATTTTGTTGATGATACCAATGTGGGTTGCGAGTGGCGAGCGCAGCTTTTCGAAACTGAAATTAATCAAAACGTACTTGCGTTCAGCCATGACTCAAGAAAGGCTTGTCGGTTTAGCATTGCTATCAATAGAGCACGAAATTGCGCAAAAATTAGATTTAAGTAAAATTATATCAACTTTCTCTGAGTGCGCCTTCAACTCAGAAAATGAATATTTAACTGGATTGAACTTTAAGATAATTAAAAATACTTTTGTGTGTTATATTTTCGTTTTTTGTTGAAAAAAAATATATTTAATATGCAAAAGAAATATTTTTTTGTTTTATTGACACTAAGTTTGAATTTAATATTTCTGATCTCTACTTTTCTGATCTCCAATTTCTTTCTATAAATACGGGAGAAAGGAGCCGCAAATAATAACTCGCCTAGGGCCCCAAATTCTCTTGAGCCGGCCCTGAGTGCCCCCCAGGCCAAATCAAAGTTTTGGTCCATAGGGGGGTATTTTTTAATAATAAGGGCTGCTTTTCCCCTGTTTTTGCCCTCAAGTGATAAAGTTTCTGGGCATGAGACAATTTAGGGTTGATGCTGAGAGGGGGTATGAGTTTGTTGTATGGGGTTTACTGTTTTTGATTAGGCTGGTGGCTGCTAATCAACTCATTGATCCTAAGGTTTGTGTTCATCGCTGTGTCGAGTGTGCCGCCATATGTCTCCTCGCATGCTATCCTGGATTTTTACTCCATTCTTATAATGTGTGCCGCCTCGTATGCTTATTCTACCGCATTTACACGTGTGTTGAGTTCCTCTAAGTATGTCCTGAGACCGCTTTCCGTGTGATCCGTCTCCGCTATCTCCCACCATTTTTCGCAGAATTTTTCCAATTTCTTAATTGCGAACTTGAATTTTTTCTGGATCCTGCTGTATTCCTCATCATCGGACTGATATTTTGACCGGGTACTGCCCGCTGGTACCGATAGGGTTTTGGGTTTTTCCTGCTTGTCCGTCATTTTAAAAATTGGGTGTCAAAATTCTTAAGATTGTACCACTTTTAGCCCACTGTAAATTTATTTGATTTTTTATAAGCTCAGGCCCACTGTACTAAATGGTATAGCGGGATTTGCTTAAGCAAGTGGATAATGAGCGCTTTGGCCTATGAGGGTGGGAACTAATTGTCTTAGCGCTTCTAAGAACAAGTATGTGTGGGTGTGTGTAAATATCTACAGCAATGAGAACACCTAAAAGATTGGTTTGAGTGACAATATTCTTGGAAAATACTTATCTTAGCGCTTCTAAACACAAGTATGTGTGGGTGTATTTAAAATATGTGCAGATAAACTAAAGGGCTGATTTGAGTGACACTAGGGGGACTCATTAAGGCATATACACCCAGCAAAAATGTGCCCGTAAATTGACTAGGAAAATGACTAACAGCTGTGTCGATGGAACACGTAAATCGCTAAGTAGCATTTGTACAGGACAGCAGTAACATTTGTGACCAGTCCATTCCGTCGTACCTATTTATGTGATTGTCCATACTGCTCACACATATACGGTTTTAGGTTATCGAAAAGTAAACAAACTATAGTGCTGTACTGTTCTTACATTCACGTTCTGGCAATCATTTTTTGAGTTATATACCTGTAACTTTACGAGTATTTTTACGTTAATATGACCGTCTTTTTACTAGTGTTATGACCGTTTTTTTACTTGGATTATACTGCTAAATAAAATATTTCTTTAATTCAAATCTATTAACATTTCTTTTATTAAACATTTTTACAATATATTACATTATTTATAATAGTTGTAAATTATTAACTATAAGTCTTAAGGAATAGTTTTTCAGTCTTGTTGGTGACCCATAAATACAAATTTTATTGTATGCGATTGTATGCATACAAAGTTAAGGGAAACTTAAATAAATTAATTAATGATATAGAAAACAAAAGAAAAGAACTAACAGAACTATTTGTTGCAGTAAACCATCAAATCGTGAGTAGGCAATTCAAAATTTGGGTAAGTTGACTTGTAATTCGCCAATTTTAATGCTATAACTTTTTTATTTTAGTTCAGAAAGCTGCAATTGAGGTTCGAAAGTTACAATTGAAGTTCAAAAATTTCAATTCAAGTTCAGAAAATTAAATTCAAGCTCAGAATTTCAATTTGTAGTTCAGAAAATTAAAATTGAAGTTCAGAATTTCTGTTTGTAGTTCAGAAAATTATAATTGAACTTAAATTGTTATTTTCTGAACTTCAGTTGTAATTTGCTGAACTGCAGTTGAAATTCCTGAGCTTCAATTATAATTTACTGAACTTCTATTGAAAATTGTGAACTTCAATTGTAATTATTTGAACTTCAATTGAAATTTCCGAGCTTTCAGAACTTCAATTGCAACTTTCAAATTTTGTTTACATAAAATGAACAATTTAACATTTTTTTGACAGTTAAATTGGTGAATTGCCTACCAGTGGTTTGAAACCACTTACATTCGTATCGGCGCTTCTCTATATCATTAATATAACAATATCTTTTTAATAATTCAATTAATACACAAATATAAATTTTTTCCCTTTACATTTTAGAACTGTGTACAAAAATATGTAATTTTACATATCACAACCTAAACCAAAAAGTATTTCAACTCATAATCAGAGAAGATTTGTGTTGAATGTTGATTTATACCACGAAAATAACAAAAATGGTAACAAAACCAGGCTAAACGATAACGTTAACTACTAAAAAAAAAGTTATTTCACGATGCTTTCATGGATCGATTTACACTTAAATACCGATCTGAAATTTTTTTAAGTTTTCATATTTTTTAGTTTAAAATGCGATATATGCATTCTGTGGCATAATTTTAGATTGAATGTACTTCATGCAATTTTCTTTCTTCGTGATTTTGCAATAATAAACGTAGGTACTCATAGTAATTTTTTGTTTTGAATTATGTGATTACAATATTTATAAGGACTATTTAGTTGATGGTATTGGTACTGTCAGTTAAATTCATCAGCAATTATTTATATTCAAAATATTTTTTTGTTATACATCTATTTTATAAATTTTGGTTAAAAATTATTGACAAATTCGTTGCAATTAGATTGCTTTAAAAATCTTTGCAAACTTTGTGCGATTGTTGAATATTCAGGCAGGTTCTGAAATTCGAGTATTATTTTAATTAGAGCATAAAAAGCTTAGTAACGTAGGAAAAAACTTAGAATTATTTCAGTTAAGTTCATCACAAATATTTATAGTCAAAATACTTTTTTCTTATACATTGCATTTAAATTGCTTTAAAAATCTTCGCAAACTTTGTGCGATTGTTGAATTTTATTTTAATTAGAGCATAAAAAGCTTAGTAACGTAGGAAAAAACTTAGAATTATTTCAGTTAAGTTCATCACAAATATTTATAGTCAAAATACTTTTTTCTTATACATTGCATTTAAATTGCTTTAAAAATCTTCGCAAACTTTGTGCGATTGTTGAATTTTATTTTAATTAGAGCATAAAAAGCTTAGTAACGTAGGAAAAAACTTAGAATTATTTCAGTTAAGTTCATCACAAATATTTATATTCAAAATACTTTTTTCTTATACATCTAGTTTATAAATTTTTGGTTAAAAATTATTGACAAATTCGTTGCAATTAAATTGCTTTAAAATTCTTTGCAAACTTTGTGCGATTGTTGAATATTATTTTAATTAGAGCATAAAAAGCTTAGTAACGTAGGAAAAAACTTAGAATTATTTCAGTTAAGTTCATCACAAATATTTATAGTCAAAATACTTTTTTCTTATACATTGCATTTAAATTGCTTTAAAAATCTTCGCAAACTTTGTGCGATTGTTGAATTTTATTTTAATTAGAGCATAAAAAGCTTAGTAACGTAGGAAAAACTTAGAATTATTTCAGTTAAGTTCAACACAAATATTTATAGTCAAAATACTTTTTTCTTATACATTGCATTTAAATTGCTTTAAAAATCTTCGCAAACTTTGTGCGATTGTTGAATTTTATTTTAATTAGAGCATAAAAAGCTTAGTAACGTAGGAAAAAACTTAGAATTATTTCAGTTAAGTTCATCACAAATATTTATATTCAAAATACTTTTTTCTTATACATCTAGTTTATAAATTTTTGGTTAAAAATTATTGACAAATTCGTTGCAATTAAATTGCTTTAAAATTCTTTGCAAACTTTGTGCGATTGTTGAATATTATTTTAATTAGAGCATAAAAAGCTTAGTAACGTAGGAAAAAACTTAGAATTATTTCAGTTAAGTTCATCACAAATATTTATAGTCAAAATACTTTTTTCTTATACATTGCATTTAAATTGCTTTAAAAATCTTCGCAAACTTTGTGCGATTGTTGAATTTTATTTTAATTAGAGCATAAAAAGCTTAGTAACGTATGAAAAAACTTAGAATTATTTCAGTTAAGTTCATCACAAATATTTATAGTCAAATACTTTTTTGTTATACATTGCATTTAAATTGCTTTAAGAATCTTCGCAAACTTTGTGCGATTGTTGAATTTTATTTTAATTAGAGCATAAAAAGCTTAGTAACGTAGGAAAAAACTTAGAATTATTTCAGTTAAGTTCATCACAAATATTTATAGTCAAAATACTTTTTTCTTATACATTGCATTTAAATTGCTTTAAAAATCTTCGCAAACTTTGTGCGATTGTTGAATTTTATTTTAATTAGAGCATAAAAAGCTTAGTAACGTAGGAAAAAACTTAGAATTATTTCAGTTAAGTTCATCACAAATATTTATAGTCAAAATACTTTTTTCTTATACATTGCATTTAAATTGCTTTAAGAATCTTCGCAAACTTTGTGCGATTGTTGAATTTTATTTTAATTAGAGCATAAAAAGCTTAGTGACGTAGGAAAAAACTTAGAATTATTTCAGTTAAGTTCATCACAAATATTTATAGTCAAAATACTTTTTTCTTATACATTGCATTTAAATTGCTTTAAGAATCTTCGCAAACTTTGTGCGATTGTTGAATTTTATTTTAATTAGAGCATAAAAAGCTTAGTAACGTAGGAAAAAACTTAGAATTATTTCAGTTAAGTTCATCACAAATATTTATAGTCAAAATACTTTTTTGTTATACATTGCATTTAAATTGCTTTAAGAATCTTCGCAAACTTTGTGCGATTGTTGAATATTATTTTAATAAGAGCATAAAAAGCTTAGAATAGGAACGTAGGAAAAAAAGAATTATTAGGTTCTTATATAATTTTTAATCAAGATTATTTCAGTGTGTCTTGTTCGTTTGTTGTAGGTAGGTTTATGCTGATAAAAATTTTACTTTCCGCCTTCGGATTATTGTTCTCGAAATTAATACGCGTCTTCTGACACCTCTGTCGTTATTTTTGGTAGCGTATTAGAAGTCGACCCCTCAACTAGAATATTACCATAGGGAAAAATATTCACAACGACCACATTCATCAAAGCAGCGATAGTCACATTTTTCGCAATGTTCATTTATATACAAAAACAATTACCCCACCTGATGCTGAGCGACTATTTTTTCTTGGCTTTCCAATAAACATGCATTAAAAGACAACATAAATTGAAACTTTTTCTCCACAACATCTTTTCCACAATCACAAAAGAAATTGCATGCACGAATTGAATTATTCACTGTACGCAAATGCTTCCAAAAATGCAATAACCTACATTCATTAAAACTCACTTGATTTTGGTTCCTTTGTGGAAAATATAAATGCAAATACCGTAGCGCACACAACACTTAATTTAAATTTAGTTTTTATTATATCCGAAATTATTTGTTAATTAATTTTTTATTACTCTGCTGTTGCGTTTCAAGCTGAAAATAACAAATGGCGGATTCGCAGAAAGTTTTTGTGACGTATTTGAGGGTACATAGCATGTAAGAAAGGCAAGCATATATGTATCGGGCATTTCAATTAGGCCATCTCATTCTGCCATACTAACAATTGTGGAACAATATGGGATATTTTGTTGTTGGTCGCCATCTTTGTGGCTGGGCATTTATAAGGTGTAAAATTATATCCATTTACACACGTTGTTATAGAATCTAAGTACAAGTGTATATGTGTATATGTATATTTATGTGCAGCAAAGAGAAATAAGAGGTGGCGGCCACCGTGGTGTGATGGTAGCGTGCTCCGCCTATCACACCGTATGCCCTGGGTTCAACTCCCGGGCAAAGCAACATCAAAATTTTAGAAATAAGGTTTTTCAATTAGAAGAAAATTTTTCTAAGCGGGGTCGCCCCTCGGCAGTGTTTGGCAAGCGCTCCGGGTGTATTTCTGCCATGAAAAGCTCTCAGTGAAAACTCATCTGCCTTGCAGATGCCGTTCGGAGTCGGCATAAAACATGTAGGTCCCCTCCGGCCAATTTGTAGGGAAAATCAAGAGGAGCACGACGCAAATTGGAAGAGAAGCTCGGCCTTAGATCTCTTCGGAGGTTATCGCGCCTTACATTTATATATAAAGAGAAATAATAAAAGAGTGGTTGGAGTTTCGATCACTTTGGACTGCAATAATATTTTTTTTGGTTTGAGTGAGATTGAGTAGAAGTTTTTTTGTTTGCGCAAAGCAAAAAAAAATTAGGTTAGGGTGTTGCAATTTTTAATATGGATTTTTATGGGTCAAAAGGGTTACTAATTTTATTGCGTTATGAGTTAAGTAAAGTGCAAAAATTTTGGGCGGAGCGTATATATGCAAGTGCATAAATGAAGTTCTTAGTGTTTATTTTACTGTTGCAAAAATATATGCAAATGCAATTTTTTGGGTAGCAACTAACTTTGAGTGAAAGGGATTTAACGGGAGAGTGTATGTTGTATGGGTAAGTAAAATGTACGTTTTTGTGAAATATATTATGGGCATAAGTACAGCTTTTTGAGGAGAACCGCTATGGGTTTAAACTTTATACATATGTACGAACTACTAGGTTTAGACGAGACTGTACCTGGTTTTTATCCATAGTCTGATGATTTGTACCAACCGGCATTAGTAGTGTTATTGGGGTGCTTGTAGTTTGCTGTACTTATCGATATACACGTATAGTTATTTGTGCAGTATGTATTCACTTTGACATTCCGTTTATATTTTATTACCACCTATTTTGTCGTGATTTCGTTTAATGTTGTTGTTTTTCTTGTTCTGCTGATTTTCCTGTATTGTTGGGTGTTTGTTACAGTGTTTTTGTGATGCTGTTGTTGTGTAGCTTTTTGTTGATGTTGTTGTTGTTGGTCAATTTATGCAGGTATACTGCTCGTGGAGACAATAAAAATATTTAAACAAATTTTTATTTGAAATTTGTTCTAAATATAGGTACTTTGGCACTTTTTACGTATATATGCTAAACAATTTGCCCACTAGGGTGTCCCGTTTTTTATATTAATATTTTTTTTAGTTAAATTCTTTTTTGTTTAATTTTCAATATAAATTTCTTTTATTTCTATTTCTTAGCACTTGTATCACTTTCCGCACTTTTTATTTGTTTCTTTTCTTTTCATCACCTTGTTTTCCAAGATTTTTCGTTCTTCGGGTAATTTTCCCAATTTTAATTTATTTTAAACCTGTTTTATTTTCAACACTTTGTAATGGGTAAGTAAATGTTAATTTTTTCTACAATTTGCACTTTTTTGTTTGTTTAAATTTATGTTCAGTTTGTTTTAGCGCGCGCGTACCGGTTAAGTATTTGACTTTATTTTTTATTTTTTTTGCACTGGCATAGGTATGTGTGTTTTTTAATTAATTAGAATTCAATTAAATTGGAGCTCATGTCTCCAACACAACTAATAATAATGAAATTTTGTAAAAATTGAGAAAAAGCAGGGAAACTGGAGGATGAGTATTGACTATTGCCAAGTTAACGCAGCCAGCGAATCATATGCCTACCTCTTGCAAGAGATTGGGGCGACAATAGACCTGCTTCGAGAGGCGAAATATATATCAACCATTGAACTGAAGAACGGATATTGGCAGATCACACTGGCCAGGAAATCACGTCCTTACACAGCTTTTACCATTCCCGGAAGGGAGCTCTACCAATGAAAGGTGATGCTTTTCGACCTTTACTCCGCGCCTGCTACCTTCCAGCGCGCCTTAGATGCCATACTAAGTACACTGTAAAAATTTTAGTTTACTTTTAATACCAATTTGGCATTTATATATAACAATGCCAGAAAGTATAATATTAAAACCGTGCTGGTTTTATCAAAGAGAGGGAAATTTATTCAAAGATTCTCTCTGAAAAACAAACCATGGGACTAATTTCTATACATTTCATGGTTTTAAAATAAAACTAAAATGGTTTTGGATCTATCCGTCTACCGAAATAGATTTAATAATAACTAGAATTAAAGTTTAGCCAAAATAGAATTGGATGTAGTACATTATTGGTATTAAAATAAAGCCATAACTGATATTTTAATGCCAGAGAGGCATTGAATCGAAGACAAAATTGTACTGGATTTAATACTTTTTTGGAATTGAAATAAGTCCACAAAGGTTATTTTAATGATAAAAAGGCATTGAATCGAAGCCAAAAATGTAATTGAATTTAGTAAATTTTTGGTATTAAAACCAACCGGGAGTTATTTTAAACGTACAGTGGTCAACAAAATTATAAGCCCATGCATAGTCCTCTTCAAGTAAAATTTAGAAGAAATTCTACCAAAATCTTTGAAATTTGATATTTATTAAAATGAGTATTATTTTGAAGAGTGCTGTAATTAAAACCCAATTTAATTATTTAAATAGAAATGCATGTTTTATTTATATAAATTATATAAGTAATACTAAATTTATATATAAGTATAACTAAATTTTATTCTATTATTTCACAGGGCATTAACAAAAACATTTTCGAATGTATATTGTAGACTTCAAATGTTCTTACATTTTTTAGGCTATATAAACCAACTACTTCTAAATATTCTGTTGAAGAAAGTTTCATAGCACTCTAAGACGGAATTAAATTTCTTACTGACAAATATTTCTAAACTTAAGTAAATTTCATTGTCGATAAGATATATTTTTTTTATTTGTCCGAATGTAAGAATTTCGTTTTCTTGTTTTAAATTTAACATAAATTCTGGCCTATAAAAATATCCATATTTACAATTAAACTTTTTTATTATTAATACTTGAGGCATTTTATTTTTATCAAATGTCTTAGATAAAAACTTCTGTGCACTTAAATCTAAATTTTCAAAACTTAAATTACATAGTGGATCACAAATAATTTCATTCTCAAATGTCATACTTTCCCATTTAATACTAAATTTTGTTTGATATCTATTAGCAAGGGATTTACATATATTTTTTGTAATTATTGATAACTGAAACATCCCTGATAAATTCGCGATGCTTAGCCTCGTACCTCATTGCCCACGTATGAATCAGAGGACCAATTTTTTCTAAAACTGAAGGGTAGTGGGTCAAAAAGTGATGTTTTGGGAGCAGGGGTTCTTCATAAACTTCTACTATACATTTCAAATGTAACTCTATATCTTCTCTAAGAGATTGTATATGGTGTTGTTTTAAGGCGGGAGACAATGTAAGTTTTATTATTCGAATAAGGGAAGTAACCCCATTCCAGAAATGTGGCATAATATCATAAAAGTTAAAAAAGATGAAAGGCATGTGCAAAATAAGACATAAGTTTTGAGAGGCTGAGAATCCAATGGATGTTCGGCATTTTTTATCAAGAGTGATTTTTGATGGGAGGCATGTACTGTGTAAATATCCGAAATTGAGACTTTTAATTTTATCGTTAATATCTGTTATTGAAAGGTATTTGCTTTCCGCAAGCTTCTGAAAAAGAGGTTTTAAAATGAAAGGTAGAGTGCCTTCCAAAATATCGTGCATTACATCAACATTAAGACTTTCAAAAATTTTGTAGTGAGATAATTTGTAATTATCCCCCCATTGAGTATTTACCCTCTCTGTTTTTGACATTGGTTCAATTTTCTTCGATGGAATTTCGCTGTTCATATTTATAGGAATGCAAAACTTAGAATGTCTACTTAACGAGCTAAATGTATTAAATACTCTTTTACATGTTTTAGGGGATGCGCACCTCAACTTTAATCCATGAGACTCGGATAAGAAATGTTCATTTTTTAAATGAAATACAACATTTGCAAATAATTTGTTACATGAAAATCAAAACTTTGCCATTGTTAGTTAATGCAGAACTTAATTAAATAATTCCTTAAACTTATTCTCGTACTTTGATTGTATTTCTAGTAACCTAGAACTTGGCTTTTCTTTGTCGTCTATTTTGTAAATAAATATTGCAACAAATGCCAAAAAGTTCGCCAAAGTAGCGTCAAATTGTATATTAAATACGTAAAATGCTTTAAACTAAAGATCGAATACTTGTCTAAACTTATAAGAGGGGGGAACACCTATCGTCTTACCATCAATGGTAATAAAATATTGGCAAATTGTGGCTTTATCTTGTCCAACTGCAATGATGGTGGGCTGACTAGACGCCATTGTAAATTCTGTTATTGGGGTGTTGAGCTGCAAAAAAATAAACTTGTTATTTGTTTGTAAAAACATTGATTACAAATTACGTTTTCAAAAGACTTGAAACTATCGAAAGATTTTTGGAAGTTTGTTTTTTTTTGGCCACGTCCATTTGCAGTAGATGGCAGCAGCTTTAAAAAAATCAAATAAGGTAGCACTTCAGAGTACCAATCAGTATGGTTTCCCAAATTAGATCCGCCACTCGCATTAATGAAAATTTTTTCCACACAGGTTTCATACTTTTCACAGTTTTCTAAAAAACCTTTCGAAATCGCTCCAAACTTGCTGTTAGTAACCTTATAAACTGGAAAAAGACGTATCACTGATTCAGCTAGACCAATTTCTTCCTCACGCTTAGGGTAATTTCCACAATGCTTTCGTAAAAAGTTGGTACACTCGCGCACTAAGGAACGTCGGTAGCTGTCACTTAAATTGTTCGTTTTTTTGTATTCCTCAAGAATGCACGAGCAATCTCCACATCGGAGTTAGTTTTGCAACTCCTGGTGAATACTCTACCATTAAAATAAACTTTGGCATTTATTCTTATACTTACTTCGTGATTTAAACTCTTAGCAACTGGTGATCCCTTCTTTGGCAAATTTTCATTTATTTCCAATAAAAACCAGCTACAGTTTTTATATTGGCAAATAATTTCTTGGAAATCGTCCACAAAAATTTCAGCTCGATCGCGGTCTCTCAATGTTATTGCACAATTGATATTAATGTTTAATTGCTCCACAACTGGCAAGAAATACAATTTACTGTTGCAAAATTTCATTAATTATTTACCTTACTTACTTGATACAATTGCTTCGTTCGTCGAGAACTCACGACTCTCAGGATTTGTGATTTTAATGAAACGCAATTGTCCCTCGTGTTTAATTTTCAGAAGCATCGTGCACATGACGCTTTCCCAATAGTCGTACAAGTGATACTGGTTTTTCTTTTAAGCCAATACTACTAATGTGCAGAGTGCAATGAATATAACTCGGAGTAAGAGAATTTCTTAATAATTTTTTGGTTTCGTTTTAAAACCAAAAAAACTTAAAATATGGGAGAGAGCATCTTAATGCCTTTCTGATCTCAAATTAAAACTAAAAAGTATTAAAGTTTTGGAGTGAGAGCACGTCTTAGTACTTTCCTGGTTTTACTTTTTAGCCAGTCGTACTAAGGAGCCGAGTAACATTAATATAATTGGGAGTGAGAGAATTTCTTAATACTTTTTTGGTTTTGTTTTTAAACCAATGATACTTAAAATATTAGAGAGCGAAATTTAATATTTTTTGGTCTTAGATTAAAACTGCAAAGTATTAATATTTTTAAAACGCGACAATCAGCATTGATTAAAGTTTTGTTTCCAAACGATTTTGGATTAAAATTTATTTCAATAATATTTCATAGTCTTAAAATAAAACTTTTTAGAATTAAAACACAAATTTAATACCAAAAATGTTTAAGTTCAATAGCAGCTGGTATTAAAAGTAAGACTCCACTTTTTACTGTGTACCGAACTACAACATACGGTATTCGCCTATTTGGCCGACATCATCGTGCTCGGTGATATCTTATCTGAACACATGACCTGCCTTCGTGCGGATTTCAGAAGAAAAAAGAACCCAATGCAGGTTAACTTCAACAAATGCAGATCTTCACAGCGGAGCTTGTCAAGTCGTCCGCTCCGAGGGTATCCACACCGACTGGCCTCATGGCATCTTCGTTTCGTGGAGAACCTTTTGACACTTGCTGCAGCACAACAGTTTAATTCACTATTGAATACAGAAATGGGACCCCAGAGTAGTGCCGCCGCACTTGCAAGATGTTCACTACCAGAACACACGCTCTTCGCCATCAACACAAACGCCTGCAACTAGCATGCGGAAAAAATGCGGCAGGTGTGCAAACATTTTATTCAGAAACCTGATTTCCAACTACCTGACGACCGGCTTTTCCGAAACATAGCACCGAAAAATCCACTCAGCCGAGCACTAACTTGGATGTTGTCTATCCCTGTTAACAAAAATATTTAAATCATGCAAGAAACCCATGACGCCGCCGCAGCGGGACACCTATGTATACAAAAACCCTAAGGCGTACGTAACAAAAATTATTGCTGGCCAAAACTGTATCGATATTTGGCCAACTATGTGCGCAAGTGCCTTCTGCACGGTATATAAGGTAGAGCAAAAACACCCAGCGGCTTAATGTCAACAACGCAATGCCCATGACCATGGTAGTCCTGGTCGACGAATTTTCAAAATGGGTATGATTGGTTCCTTACGCAACGCCACCACTGCCTCATCATATAAGCTCTCAGAGATAAAATAATTTACCACTTCGTCTGTTCATCTTCCCCAACGATAATAGTAAACAATTCGACGCAAAAGCCTTGGGAATATTCCTAAAAGATCTAAACATCACCCACCGATATACAGCGGCGTATTCCCCGCACGAAAACCCCACCGAACGCGTTAATCGCATGATCAAAACAATGGTGGCACAACGTATAAAGCAAGACCATCGGACTTTGTACCAGGAACTAACAGAAATGGCTTTTGCCATAAATACGGTCCAAGACGAGTGAGCGCAAACATCAGCTGCTGAAATAAAATTTAAACGGCCAACAGAAGCACGAAAAAAAGGTGTCGTAACAGTAGAATCCCCAATGGCACAAACAAGTGTTTCCGAATTGTGGAAGGAAGTAGCAAAACACCTACTACGACCTTCGCCGACGACCACGGAAACCACAAATAGGAGAAAAGGTGATGAAGAGGAAATTCCGCTGCCGATCACGTTGCACAAAAACTCACCCAGAATTCTCGGGTCTGTACATTGTCGCTAGTTTCATTTCAAAGTATACTGTCAAGATAGTTCCAACCGAACAACCCAACGGACGGCAGGCTCACCCTCACTTAAATGACCCGATGGATTCAAGGGGTTGATAAGCGCAATACAAAATTTTATAGCTTCAAAGCTTCCGCAACCCAGTCTTCAACCTCACTTACCGCTCTGGCGACCTTAAGTTCCTCATGGAACTAGCTGGTGGGGACCGATATGGCCTAGATGGTTTAATGTGGTCATATAAGTCGTTCTCGAGATGGTCGGGCTAGTGCCTTAATGGTGCTTTGTTACCGGAACGTACCGGAACTAAATCCGGCAAAGGACCATCTACATCGATAACACTCCCTAAAACCTTCGGGGAGTGTCTTTGTCGTTAATAAAACAACAACCTGAAACCGTTCCCTAGTAGCAACTAACAAACACGTTCGTAGCTTCAGCAACAAAAAATATATGTATATATTGTTATAGCGTTTAAAATCAAACTGATTCATTATTCCTCGGCTTGCGCTGCTTTTATGCACTCAGTTGCCTCGTTCGCCTATTTCTCCTAGGTTCTATACTTTTAGCGAACAGCCTTTTCGAACAGCTGCTTATTTCTCCTTTATATATCTGGTGTTCACTTTTGTATTCTAGTTATATGCGTGTGTGTGGGTGAGTAATAACTACATGTTTGCATGTGACATATTATCTTCGGTGTTAGCTGCTGGTTATGTGGTTGTGAAATATTCTCTTCGCTTCAAGCTTCTGGTTATGTGTGTGAAATATCCTCCGTTGCCTTCTATGTATGTATGTGACTAACTGTTGTTGTGTAGCATTTATTTACTGCAGCACAGTGTCGCATTTAAATTGCCAGCATTCGCCACACTCCCCTCTATCTAAGTCTGATCGTCCCGATTAAATAAAATTCCCGATTTAAACGCTGCCAGCTTTTCCAAATGAACTACTTACATATGGTTTCGTGGTTTGTCAACGGTTTGTATGCGGTGAACAACATCATATATCCGTTTTACAACTTTGTATGGGCCTTCCAACGGGTCTTTCGTTGTGGGTTGTATAACAGCACCATATCTCCTTCCAGGAAACTTTCCGAATTTATTGCTTTATCGTATCTGGCTTCGTCACGCATAAAGCTGGGTGGTTGTCTTTTAAGGTCGTCTATTTGTATCGCTTCATCCTCCAAGACAACAGTGGATTTCCTGGTACTTATCCCAAACTTCAGCTGGCAGTGGAAGGTCATTGCCAAAAATTAGCTTTGCGGGAGTTTGGCCCATTGTTCCCTGCACTGCAGATCGGTAGGCTATCAAGAATAAGGATATGTGTGTATCCCAATCATTATGGAACTTGTCCACTACTAAGTGCTCTTCCAAGGTTCTATTGAATCGTTCCACCAGACTATCGGACTGAGGATGCAATGCAGCTGTCCGTATTTTACAAATGCCCAATGTCTTATGCTGCGTCTTGATTTTGAATTGGGTATACCTCTGGTCATTTGCTGAAATAACATAACTACTACATATTTGTTTCCGCGGTTGCTAGTAATAAACAGACCTGCGACATCCATGACGATCGTTTCAAATTATGCACCTGAGATAAATTGATGTATATTGGAACAATTTTCCGTCATCCCTTGTCAAATTTGGTATCGAGACAAACCGGTTTCGGCGTTGTGCTCTCATCAGTGTCGATTTTCGTTCCGGAGAAACCAAATTTCACCTGGGAGGACGGAAAATCGTTCTAATATACATCATTTATCCACCCTGTCGGAAAATCAACAAAACAAAATAAGTGAGTTATATTGCTTCATCTGGCCATGACTTCGGGTTTTGGGCAGTTTTGCTCTGCTGCAAACCTCGCAGTTGGCAATCCACTCAGTGACCGACTGACGGCAACCAACCCACTAGAATATCTGCTTCATTTATTCCAGCGTCTTCGTGGTTTCAAGTTGACCTCCA
>JARSSU010019446.1:0-32491 GCA_029619165.1 Eurosta solidaginis
GCTTTTGCAACCCTATCTGTGGAACGTCCGCAGCATGGGCCATGTATCAGGACGCCAGGATAAATGCCGGCTTATTCTTTTGCTCAACGGCCACCGCTATGAGATCCTCAGTGGTGTAATTAGGCAGCATATATGAATGCAGCTATTTCCTTACCATTACTACAGCTCGCACCCGTCCTTCAGTTTGCGCGTAGTAAACGCCAAACCCGCGCGCGCTAAGTCCAGAAACCTTTCCTCAAGGTTTAGGTGGAGTTCGCTCGACACCACTTTACTGTGTTGGAGGTTTATCTGTAGGACTCGCAGCTCCATTGGGCTGTTTGTCCTCCTCCAGCAACTTCGTCTTGACGTCGTCGTCCTTCCCTTGCCCTTTTGGTTTAGAGTATTCGAGGCCCATTTCAGCCTCTCGTGACTGTTGTGCCGGGTGTTCCTCTATGCGAGTCACAGCACCAGTTAGCGGTTGTTCCTTTCCTGACGTCGGGGACCTCCACCTGTCTTTTTTCCTTAGGCTTTTGAGATCCTTTTCGACTTCGCCACACCTCTATCGTGTTAGGGTTTTTATCTTCGGGACTTCTTTTCCTAAGTCGCATGTAAATTTTGCCAGTGCCAAAGGACATTTTGCGAATCTGCGTGTACAAAATATCCTTCGCCTGCTTGTTTATTTCGAAGATGTAGAACTGACCATCCTCTGTAGGCCGAGATACAGTAAGTACCTTCCAATCCTGTGTCGGTATATCCAGATTCTGATTCTGCAGAAGTCGCAGTGTATCCTCCGACTTCATCACGCATGGTATCCATACCTTAACTTTGGCTACAGTTGGGATTTTCGCTTGATCCACCACGTCAAACCGCGCGTTTGTGCCTTGCCTTTGGAGGTTTGGAACCACTTCCTCCAGCCACCGCAAGTTCGCGATGTTATCGCAGGCTATCATCTTCACATCATTATAGCATCCCCCCGAATCAAAGGTTGGAAGGGTCTTATTTGGTTGTTCCCGCATCATCTTAAGCATTAAGCTAATAAGCTCTCTTTCAGATCTCCACCTTTCAGTAGTCATTTGTCCGAAAGGACTGCTACGATCAACCAGCGCCACAGTCAGTGACTGCTTTGCCACATCACTCATCTTCTCGGGAAATGCAGGAGTTTTAGTGTTACCTCCCTTTGGCACCTCCCAGAAAGTCGGAGTCTTAGTGTTAACTCCCTTTAGCGTCTCGAGAAAGCCGGAGTCTTAGCGTTATCTCCCTTTGGTTTATCTCCTAATTCCGTAGTTGGAACTTCCGTCTGACTCGCAGCTTCGAGGTAGTTGCTACCTCGCTATTGGAGCCCATCTGTCTTCATCTTTGGGCCTACTTGTCTTGTCCATGCGACTGCCCTGCCTCGCGGCTCTAGGACTGAGCCCCATCTGCCTCTTGAAAGCAGGCTTGTCGCCTTCCGCCAAACGTTGCCTCCTCATTCTGCCATTCGACGCTTCTTCCTCCTCGTACCGGTTGCATAACCGGGGGTTCCTCGCAGCAAACCTTTTGAACTGCCTTCGACCTATTTCTACCGCTTCCTGGGCCCATTCCAAGCGCTCGATTTTTACTTCCGTTGGGTCGACCACTGCTCCCAAGCGTTGTACAATTCTTAGTGCTGCACGGTACTGCGAGAGAGCTCTTTTACTTCCTCTGCTCCGTACCCTTCTCCACTTTTCTACTCCGTTTTCATTTGTGTGCTTCTCCAACACGGAGTTCATTGAATCAGCACTACTCTCGCTCCCCGAATCCGACGCATTGCTTAATTCGTATTTGTCGTCCTTGGATTGCGACTCAGTCCTCCTCTTTATATCGTCCTTATTGCAATCAGGTAATGAGTCGTTCCTACTGGTCGTACGACCACCTGTCCGACAAGGGGGGCTCAGCGGTCCAGTATTATATACGGGTAAAGAACCGTCCCTCACTGCAGCGCCCCTTACTGTGGTAAGGCCATAAATACTTCCCGATGTGGCCCGGTATCGGGAAGGCTCCGTTCGAATACAGCCGAATTTATCCCCTAGCTGCAAATCGTTCAATAGGCACGGTCCGCATAACTCCCTGGATTAGGGGGTTGGCGGTTCTTGGTCACCGACATCCCGCCGCCCTCCTATGAGGCGAAAAGGCGTAGATGTCAGTCCTAAACAGCTGCGGCTCATAGTCGGGCGCTATGGAGTTCGGCTAAGCCCTCACACCAACGACAAGGTGCCTACCCTAGTGAGGGTATATAGCGTGTTTAAATCAATCTGATTCGTCGTGCCTCAGCTGGTGCTGCTTTTATACTTTTTTTTTGTTTCCTCGTTGACATATTTCTAAGCGTTTCTATTTCTAGAATTTACTACCAGCTATAAATTTCTCAGCTATAACTAGAGATGAACGATTGTTATAGCTTCTCGCATAGCCCATGTGCGTGTATATGTGAGTCATATTTCCAAAGATAATTGCCTACTTTGGGAGCATCTCAGATAAGATATATGCATGTGTTTGTGCGTCCCTCTGCGTGCACGTACATATGTGTAGACATAATGATTGATTCGTTTATGTATATACAAGTGACTGCCTGCTTTATTGTTTTTGTGGCTTCATTTACTTAGCATCAGACTAGTGATGTATCATTTAAAAAAAAATAATAATAAAAATAAATGTAAGGCGCGATAACCTCCGAAGAGATCTATGGCCGACCTTCTCGTGCAATTTGCGTCGTGTTCCTCTTGATTTTCCCTACAAATTGGCCGGACGGGACCTAACATGTTTTATGCCGACTCCGAAAGGCATCTGCTAGGCAGATGAGTTTTCACTGAGAGCTTTTCATGGCAGAAATACACCCGGAGCGCTTGCCAAACGCTGCCGAGGGGCGACCCTGCTTAGACAAATTTTCTTCTAATTAAAAAACCTTATTTCTAAAATTTTGATGTTGCTTTGCCCGGGGTGCGAACCCAGGGCATACGGTGTGGTAGGCGGAGCGCGCTACCATCACACCACGGTGAGTATCACTTAGTGTCATTAATATTCGTAACACTGCCTTCCACCTAAGTCTGATCCTCCCTATCAGACAAATCTCTCGATTTAACCCCTGCTAGCCTCTTCAAACTACTATATTAAAAGCAAGGTATCGCCTACCGAATACCCATACCATATTGATTCATGTAATAAAATTAGCACTCCATTTATATTTTCAGAAGATATATTATCTTGCTTATCTTGTTTGGTTGATTTTCCGACAGGGTGGATAAATGATAATTGTTTACAGGAAACAACTAATCACACAGGTACAACAGACAAACGCACAACAACAAATAAACACAAAACAATTAACACACCAAAACAAAAAAACCGACAAAGAAGGTCAAACGACTAAAATCACAGATTTCTACATACCCCAGTCAGCCACACAAATCGATTAGTAAACCACCCTCGGTTCTGAACGAACACACAGCACATACACATAACTAAATATACACAAGCATCAATTTGACAATACCTGCTCATATACCTACGAACTATAAATACAGGACAAATGACAACAACAGATCAGAACGAAAATCGACACTGATGATGGCACAACGCCGAAACCGGTTTGTCTCAAAACCAAATTTGACAGGGATGACGGAAAATCGTTCCAATATACATCATATATTATCTTATTTAAAAACTCTTAAAGTATCATATACATACGGCCCTGACAGGATCCTGACACACTTTCTTAAAAATGTGCTGCAAACATCTATCAGCCGCTTACAGATTTATTTAATTTACATTTAATATATGAAGTTTTCCCAACAATTTGGTAGGAATATTTTCTTAATCCGCTTCATAAAAATGGAAGCAGCTCTTTAATGCCAATCCCAAAGTTAACGTCTAACGTTCTCTTTTCTTCTATAATTGCAAGCTCGCAACATGGTTTCTGTAAGGGCAAGTCAACTGTCACCCAAATTACTGGAATTTACCACTCATGTTTCTAATGGGTTAAGAAAAAGTTTTCACACCGATATATAATACACCGATTTCAGTAAAGCATTCGACAAAGTATCACACTCATTACTTATTTATAAGCTCGGTCGTCTTGGTTTTCAACCTGGTCCTACATGTTGGATTTCTTCGTATCTTCGTACGCAAAAAGTAGTCTTTAAAGATACACTTTCTGGGGTCATCAATGTTTCTTCTTTGTGTTCCTCAGGGCACCATCTTGCTGCTATAGTCTGGAAATTGTAAATAGTTTTGTTGACTTGGGAATCATGAAGGATTCCAAACTTAGTTTCAACCTTCATATTAGTGCTACAGTTAAGAAAGGCAACGGTGTTTTTGCGTTTGTTAAACGGTGGTCAAAAGGATTTAAAGACCCTACGAAACTAGGGCTCTTTTTATAGCTCAATATTAGAATACGGGCTCAGTAATCTCGAATCTTTACAAAAGCAATTTTTACTACTTGCCTTCAGAAATTTACGATTTGACTCCTTATATAATTTTCCACCTTATTCTACTCGAATAAAGTTTATCAATCCTTTCAACTCTTGGTACTCGAAGGGAAACTGCTTGGCCTAATATTTATTACAAAAACACTAAATAGATAAATTTGAAGCCCATTCCTTCTGAACGAAGTGAACTCTCTGTGCTCTCTCTCGGACTACGAGACACTTGAAACCTCTTCTGCTGGAACGATGTAGAATGAATCTCGAACTAAACGAACTCTTCCGGAGTTTGTGTCACGATTATAACCCCCACTCAAATATATTTATTAGATCGGATTCCCTTTTTTCTATAAAAAGACTGTTCTCGCCTATCTTCACATTATCCGTTATATTCCTTTGAGTATTATGCTGAGCAGTGTAAGATCTCGACGCTTGACAAACCGCTGCCCATCAAAAACTCGCAAAAAAAACACCAAATTTTTTTAAACATATTGTACTGAATTTTGGGAAATTCCGCTTATTTGCAACTTTCTACTAACGTTCGAATCACTAAACTCTTGAATAAATAACTCTACTATTCAATAATGCAGAATGGCCTTTATTAAAGTACTTCACAATTACACTTCTACTGCTCAACAGATAGCGTGCTAAATCAAACTGATTCATCGTGCCTCAGCTGGTGCTGCTTTTATACTTTTTTTGGTTTGCTCTTTGACATATTTCTAGGCGTTTCTATTTCCAGAATTTACTATCAGCTATAAATTTCTCAGATATAACTACAGACGCACGATTGTAATAGCTTCTCGCATAGCCCATGAGCGTGTATATGTGAGTGATACTTCCAAAAATAATTGCCTACTTTTGAGAGCATCTCAAATAAGATATATGCATGTGTTTGCGCGTCTCTCTTTGCTGCATGTACGTACATATGTGTAATGATTGGTTCGTTTATGTAGATAGAAGTGACTACCTGCTTTATTGTTGTTGTCGTTCATTTACTTAGCATCAGACTAGTGATGTGAGTATCACTTAGTGTCATTAATATTCGCCACACTGCCCTCCACCTAAGTCTGATCGTCCCGATCAGACGTATCTCTTGCTCTAACCGCTGTTAGCCTCTCCAAATGAACCACTATTCTATTTCGTAGTTTCCCAATTGTTTGTATGTGGCAGGTGACATCACTAATCCTCTTCGCAACTCTGTACGGGCCTTTCCAACTGCACCAAAATTTAAATGAAACACATTTCCGCCAGTAAGTGCTGTATAACAGTACCAAATCTCCCTCCAAGAAACCTTCCGAATTATTGTTCTCATCGCATCTACGTTTCATCTTTCTACTCACTATCCTGGATCGTTCCCTCGCACTCTGTTTTTTGGCCAATGAACTATTTTGTAGAGCTTGCTCTTGACGTATTGGCTTCACATAATCAGCATCGTTCCGACGTTTCCCAAGGGTAGTGCGGCCTGGCTTCAAACCACCCTTGCATTCTTTCTGGGAAATTCTTTCGTTCGTTTTAGTGCGTTCATTAGGGTTTTTCAATGTCAGTGTTTCTCTCTCAGGTACCTTCGGTTTTGATTTGTTTGGCCCATTCGTTCCATCAACCTTTGCCTTTGCTGAGCCCTTTTTCCAAACTGAAGTTAAGTGGCGCATTCTCGTTCTCATAGCGCATAATCCTTCTCCGCATATCGATCCTGATGTCATGGTCAACTAAGAAGTCCACTCCCAATATGACTTCATCAACGATGTCCGCCACAACGAATTTGTGTAGAACCATGACCTTACCAATTAAGACTTTACAGATCACTTCTCCCCAGACTTGGTCATACTCGCCAGTGACCGTACGAAACCTTGCTCCAGGTAATGGCTTTACTCTCCTGTTGACCAAATCAGATCGAATCAAGGAATAAGATGCGCCCGTATCTACAGTCAGTACACGTTCTTTGCCATCCACATTCCCTCTGACGGTAAGACTGCTTGATTTCCTTCCAATTTGCGACACAGATATCACAGGACATTCAATAGCTGGAGCGAGTGTTCGATCTTTACATCTGACTCACTCTTGCTTATCTCCTCTAGCTTTGCGTTTACAGCCACCCAAGTTGGAACTACCAGGACCGGTGCTGCAATGACGTGCAATGTGACCTGGATTGCCGCACTTGAAACGTTTGATAACTCTTTCACTCCGCTTTTGCAATCCTTTCAGCGCCTCCAATATTGCGTCTACCCACTCTGACCTTTGTACTTCCACATGGCGTGATTTGAAAACTGGCTTACACAGAAGGGAATCTGTATCCTGAATCAGAGCATGTGATACCGTTTCTGCGAATGTAGGTTTCGGGTTTGCGTATGTCGCTCGCTTCGTTTCGACATCCCGTATTCCATTAACAAAGCTCTGAATTTTTCCCATTCGGTGTATTCCACGGGTGCGTCGGCATTCGCCAAATGTGCAAGCCTTTCGACATCTGACGCAAACTCTTGCAAAGTCTCTTTAGCTTTTTGGTAGCGGTTTTGCAACTATATTTGGTATACCTGATTCCTGTGTTTGCTTCCGTATCGCCTCTCTAGAGCACTCATAAATGTTTCGTGTTGTTCCGCTCTCCCTCGAAAATCGTCTGTAGGATTTCGACTGCTGGCCCCTTCAATGCTACGAATACAGCTGCAACTTTATCTTCAGCATTCCAGTTGCTCTCTGTTGCGGTCTTCTCAAACTGTAGGTAAAAGACCTGGAAAGGAACAGAAACCGTCAAAGGATGATGTTTTTACCTTTGGATTACTCGCTGAAACTGCCGGGCGATTTAGTTTCAACTCCTGTATACGACCTCTCAACGTTTCAATCTCGGCATCAGTGTTGTCTTCGAGTTGTAAAATTGTTGTATCTTGCGCCTCCAACTTCGAGGAAATACGTCCTTCTTGCTCTTCCAGTTGAGCAGAGATCTGCAATGATATCTGTGCTGAAATATGCGCCGACATTTCGAATATTCGTGCCTCTTGTGCTTCAATCTTAGATGTAATCTGTGTCGACAATTTTGAAATACGCGTTTCTTGTGCTTCAATCTTTGATGTTATACGTGTCCCTTGTGACTGCAGTTGGGATGCTATACTTGTCTTTTGTTCTTACAGTTGAGATGGCATTTCCGACGACATTTCTGAAATGCGAGCCTCCTGTGCTTCCATCTTGGATGATAAACGTGTCTCCTGCGATTCCCACTGCCACTGTCGATGTTTGAGCAGTTATTGCAGCCAATATCATGTTCAAGTCTGTGTTGGAAACTGCCTGCGACGTTTCGTTTTTCTCTTAAATTTTTGTTGTTGTCTCGTCCCCGTCAGGATGAAAGACATCATCATTCACATTCATTCCTTCCAACTCCATAGCGTCTCGTAGTCGCGCCTGAAGTTCGAGTTTAATGCCGGTTGTATTCAATCGATGGCTCTCCAACTCCTTCTTCAGTTGCTGGATCCTCAATTCATCCAACTTTGCCATGTCCAAATTGTATTCGCAATCTTCGGAATTTATTCAACAATTCCTTTTCTGACACCAATTGTAACGAATTTAGTGCAATTCCTCTTATCTGCAACTTTCTACTAACGTTCAAATCACTAAACTGTTAAACAAATAACTCCACTATTCAATAATGCAAAATGGCGTTTATTAAAGTACTTCACAATAACACTTCTACTGCTCAACAGATAGCGTGCTTAAATCAAACTGATTCGTCTTGCCTCAGCTGGTGCTGCTTTTATACTTTTTTTGGTTTCCTCGTTGACATATTTCTAGGCGTTTCTATTTCTAGAATTTACTACCAGCTATAAATTTCTCGATTGTTGTAGCTTCTTGCATAGCCCATGCGCGTGTATATGAAAGTGATACTTCCAAAGATAATTGGCTACTTTTGGGAGCATCTGAGATAAGATATATGCATGTGCTTGTGCGTGTCTCTCCGCTGCGAATACGTGCATGTGTGTAGACATAATGATTGATTCGTTTATGTAGATACAAGTGACTGCCTGCTTTATTGTTGTTGTAACTTCATTTACTTAGCATCAGACTAGTGATGTGAGTATCACTTAGTGTCACTAATATTCGTCACAATATATATTGTGGCGAATTTTAGCATCACTAAGCTGTAAGTAAATAAAGGCACAACAACAAAACATAAAAGCAAGCTACACTTGTGTACATGAACACATCAATCAACATTTTTACACATACGTACAAGGCAACGGAGAGATATCTCACACACGCACATGTAGTCATCAGCCGAAGTAGTTACTCCCACATACACACGCATATACATAAACTACAAATATACATGTTATAGCTCTTAACCAAGCATGTGGTACAATTAAGGGGATGTCTGGAATAATGGTATAAGTCCAGATACACCGTTTTTTCATAAATCAACTAAATAAAAAGAGCACGATTACATACACATACCATATTAATCGTAGAAAATAATAGTGGTATTTAAACAAAGATATTAGCCTTATTTATGGAAAAACGGTATAACTCTCTAGTAAAATCTGCAGTAGTAAAGCACCGAAGTGGTATGAAACTATATTCAATATCGTAGACCAGAAAGAACTGAAATATAAAAGAATTGAAGTGGTTTCAAAAACGACTAAGAAGACAGAGAACTCCATTGTTAAAAATAGAAAAAAGCTTAAACATGATAAAAGTAGTAAAAACAAGTAAGGAAGGTTAAGTTCGGGTGTAGCCGAACATTACATACTCAGTTGAGAGCTATGGTGACAACATAAGGGAAAAAAACCATGAAGGAAAATTAACCGAGGGAAACCCTGGAATGTGTTTGTATGACATGCGTATCAAATGAAAGGCATTAATGAGTATTTTATGAAGGAGTGGGCCATAGTTCTATAGGTGGACGCCATTTAGGGATATAGCCATAAAGGTGGATCAGGGTTGACTCTAGAATGCGTTTGTACGATATGGGTATCAAATGAAAGGTGTTAATGAGTATTTTAAAAGCGAGTAATCCTTAGTTCCATATGTGGACGCCGTTTCGAGATATCGCTATAAAGGTGGACCAGGGGTGACCCTAGAATGTGTTTGTACGATATGGGTATCAAATTAAAGGTATTAATGAGGGTTTTAAAAGGGAGTGGTGGTTGTTGTATAGGTGGTCGCCTTTTCGAGATATCGCCATAAAGGTGGACCAGGGGTGACTCTAGAATGCGTTTGTACGATATGGGTATCAAAAGAAAGGTGTTAATGAGTATTTTAAAAGGGAGTAATCCTTAGTTCCATAAGTGGACGCCGTTTCGAGATATCGCCATAAAGGTGGAGCAGGGGTGACCCTAGAATTTGTTTGTACAATATGGGCATCAAACGAATGGTGTTAATGAGTATTTCAAAAGGGAGTGGTGGTTGTTGTATAGGTGGTCGCCTTTTCGAGATATCGCCATAAAGGTGGACCAGGGGTGACTCTAGAATGCGTTTGTACGATATGGGTATCAAAAGAAAGGTGTTAATGAGTATTTTAAAAGGGAGTAATCCTTAGTTCCATAGGTGGACGCCGTTTCGAGATATCGCCATAAAGGTGGAGCAGGGGTGACCCTAGAATTTGTTTGTACAATATGGGCATCAAACGAATGGTGTTAATGAGTATTTTAAAAGGGAGTTGGCCTTAGTTCTATAGGTGGATGCCGTTTTGAAATATCGCCATAAAAGTGGACCAGGGGCGACTCTAGAATGTGTTTGTACGATATGGGTATCAAATTAAAGATATTAATGAGGGTTTTAAAAGGGAGTGGTGGTTGTTGTATAGGTGGTCGCCTTTTCGAGATATCGCCATAAAGGTGGACCAGGGGTGACTCTAGAATGCGTTTGTACGATATGGGTATCAAAAGAAAGGTGTTAATGAGTATTTTAAAATGGAGTAATCCTTAGTTCCATAGGTGGACGCCGTTTCGAGATATCGCCATAAAGGTGGGGCAGGGGTGACCCTAGAATTTGTTTGTACAATATGGGTATCAAAAGAAAGGTGTTAATGAGTTTTTTAAAAGGGAGTAATCCTTAGTTCCATAGGTGGACGCCGTTTCGAGATATCACCATAAAGGTGGGCCAGGGGTGACTCTAGAATTCGTTTGTGCAATATGGGTATCAAACGAAAGGAGTTGATGAGTATTTTTTCGAGGTATCGCAATAAAGGTGGACCAGGGCTGACTCTAGACTTTGTTTGTGCGATATGGGTATCAAATGAAAGGTGTTAATGAGTATTTTTAAAAGGGAGTGGGCCTTCGTTCTATAGGTGTTCGCCTTTTCGAGATATCGCCATAAAGGTGAACCAGGGATGACTTTAGAATATGTTTGTACGATATGGGTATCAAATGAAAGGTGTTAATGAGTATTTTAAAAGGGCGTGGTGCTTAGTTCTATAGGTGGACGCCTTTTCGAGATATCGCCATAAAGGTGGACCAGGGGTGACTCTAGAATGAGTTTGTACGATATGGGTATCAAATTAAAGGCATTAATGAGAGTTTTAAAAGGGAGTGGTGGTAGTTGTATATGTGAAGGCGTTTTCCAGATATCGACCAAAATGTGGACCAGGGTGACCCAGAACATTATCTGTTGGATACCGCTAATTTATTTAGATATGTAATACCTGCCAAGATTTTAAGGGTTTTTTATTTCGCCCTGCAGAACTGTTTCATTTTCTTCTACATAATATGGTAGGTGTCACAACCATTTTATAAAGTTTTTTCTAAAGTTATATTTCGCGTCAATAAAACAATCCAATTACCTTACCATGTTTCATCGCTTTTTTCGTATTTGGTATAGAATTATGGTATTTTTTTCATTTTTCGTAATTTTCGATATCGAAAAAGTGGGCGTGGTCAAAGTCGTATTTCGTTCATTTTTCATACCAAGATAAAGTGAGTTCAAGTAAGCACGTGAACTAAGTTCATTAAAGAAATGTCGATTTTTGCTCAAGTTATCGTGTTAACGGCCATGCGGAAGGACAGACGGACGACTGTGTATAAAAACTGGGCGTGGCATCAACCGATTCCGCCCATTTTCACAGAAAACAGTTAACGTCATTAAATCTATGCTCCCACCAAATTTCAAAAGGATTGGTTAATTTTTGTTCGACTTATGGCGTTAAAAGTATCCTAGACAAATTAAATGAAAAAGGGCGGAGCCACGCCCATTTTGAAATTTTCTTTTATTCTTGTATTTTGCTGCACCTCATCATTACTGGAGTTGAATGTTGACATAATTTACTTATATACTGTAAAGATATTAAATTTTTTGTTAAAATATTACTTTAAAAAAATTTTTTTTTAAGTGGGCGTGGTCCTTCTCCGATTTTGCTAATTTTTATTAAGCGTACATATAGTAATAGGAGTAACGTTCCTGCCAAATTTCATCATGATATCTTCAACGACTGCCAAATTACAGCTTGCAAAAGTTTTAAATTACCTTCTTTTAAAAGTGGGCGGTGGCACGCCCATTGTCCAAAGTTTAACTAATTTTCTATTCTGTGTCATAAGTTCAACTCATCTACCAAGTGTCGTCGCTTTATCTGTCTTTTGTAATGAATTATCGCACTTTTCCGGTTTTTCGAAATTTTCGATATCGAAAAAGTGGGCGTGGTTATAGTCCGATATCGTTCATTTTAAATAGCGATCTGAGATGAGTGCTCGTGAACCTACATACCAAATTTCATCAAGATACCTCAAAATTTACTCAAGTTATCGTGTTAACGGACGGACGGACGGACGGACGGACATGGCTCAATCAAATTTTTTTTCGATCCTGATTATTTTGATATATGGAAGTCTATATCTATCTCGATTTCTTTTATATATGTACAACCAACCGTAATCCAATCAAACTTAATATACTCTGTGAGCTCTGCTCAACTGAGTATAAAAATATTGCTAAAAATAACTGTCTAAGCTTTAGTGATTCGACGGGCGAATAGCTTTTGCTTTTTTATATAATTATATTATTTGTTATTTTTGTGGACTGTATGTTATGTTATTATTTTTAGAGAGAGGTCGCTATGCGCCTGTTACACCTTGTATGTATACATTGGGGCGAGTACTGGGGGCTCCAAGGTATTGGCTGCGGGTTGAGCCACCTTGTTTTGCTTTGAAAAACCCCCCTTTGGGATAAAAAATTTAAACTATGTCTTTAGAATATTTCACTAACCAGTTGAGAATTACAAGCACACTCAATGGCTATTGAAACAAACGAACGAAAATGTTCATAGTTCAAGTCACTTAAACATATGGTCACTTAAACATACTCGCCCGCCTAGACGGCTTAGTCGTCTAGTGAAATTTCCATACGAGCCAGTTATCCGGCTCGAAGGACCAATAACAAAAAGAAATAACAAATAGTTATAAGCATTTCTAAATTCATAAATCTTATAAAATAAAGTCGCTAAATGCCACACTTCACACAGAATACTCCGATTTTAAAACGGTTTTTTGCATTTGAAAGCTTAGCTACGTGAGATGGTACAGTTAATATAATTTGAAGGTATATATTATAGGGGCGTGGCAAATTGCCAAAATGTAGTAAAAAATCATAAAATTTTTGTTTACACAGCTATAACTCATAAACGGATGGATGGATTTAAAAAATTCTACTTTTCAGTAAAACTTTGAAATATTTACTTTCGATCTGCATCAAAAAAAATACTTGATTCCTTTCTTATATCAGCCAAATAGTTTAAACAAAAGTAAAATTTTTATCAAAAAATGCGTATGTGTGTTTGTTCGCTGTGAACTGTCCTCGCTAATTGCTTTTGAGTGAGTTTTGATGCGACACATACATACGTAGGTACATATATAGCATTCGTTGCGTTATTTAACTTCGGGCGTAGGTTTATAGGTATGTATGGATGTACATCACTACATAGTATAAAACAAAGTCGCTTTTTCTGTCCCTATGTCCATTTGAAAGCTTAAACCTTTAACAATACGCAACGGATTTTGATGCGCTTGTTTTAATAGATAAAGAGTGATTGAAGAGGAAGTAACGGATGAACATATTTGGATGAAAATTGGTGGAGGGGTAGCTTAGAACCAGGAGACAGACATAGGCTAATTTTATCCCGTTCTGGATAGGGTATTGAGATCAAAACGTGGCCTGGGTAATCCTAGGATATATTTGTACAATATGGGTATCGAATGTAAACTGTTTATGCGTGCTTTAGTACAGTGTAGTTTTCATACCTATTTGTGAAGGGTCTCGAGATATAGGCCAAAACGTGCATCAGGGTAACACTAGGATGTGTTTTTACATTATGGGTATCAAATTGAAGCTGTTGATGAGTGCTTTAGTACAGAGTAATTTTTATACCGCTGGGTGACTAGGGTCTCAAGATATGGGTAAAACCTGGACCCGGATACCCCTAGAATGTGTGTGTAATATGGATATCAAATGAAAGTTGTTGCCGAGAGCTTTAAAGTAATTTTCATTGTGATATTCGATTTAGTTGCATTAACCCGGCAAAACTGATAAATGTGCATGCGAAGTCGAAATAAAGACATGAATTAATAATACCCACATAACTATTTCCATACGTCCTATTCGATTTGCCTGGTAATAAGGGATGAAGAAGAATGGGAAAAACTTTAGAGAAGAGAAAAGACGGAAGGAGAAGGAGACTGAGAAAGGGATAGAGAGGAGACGAAAATAGAGATAGATGAAGCGAGAAGACGGAGGGAAGAGTGAATAAAAGGATTAAGAAAAAGTGAGGAGTGGGTGGGGGCAGAGTTAGACGGAAAAAGTTTATTAAAATGTATGGAGATAGACCAAATTTATGGCAGAACAACGTCTGACGGGTCTGCTAGTAATAGAATATAATGTATTTAACAATGTTTATTAATGTATCTACTATTTTGTTTAATAAAGTATCTCAATCAAAATATTTGATATTCGAACTATGGAATAAAGGTGTAACTCAGAAATCCACCATTTTCTCATAAAATTGTGAATATATAAAATTTATTACTTTTTCTTATCAAAGAATCTAAAATCTTACCAAGTAGGATTATTATAAATTTATTTTTACCTGTATTGTTAAGTTTTTTTCACTTTTCTCAAAAGGTTGATTTTTGAGTTATACCGTTATTCCACACATCCCCTCAATTGTTCTCGAACTCTTCGCGAAATGACTACACCTTAAGAGAAATGGGTGACCAAGAAAACCAAGAGTATAAAAGCGACGAAAGCTGTGGAATTACTACTCAGTTTGATTTAAATACGCTATCAGTTGCGAAGTGAAGTATAATTGTCCTACGCCGAAAGTAATCTAATAAAGACCATTTTGCAATACAGAATATTGGAGTGATTTATTGAACAGTTCAGCGCCTCGAACGTTAGCAGAAGGTTTCAAATAAGAGGAATTTCCCAAAATTTGTTACGGTGGGTGTCAGAAGAAGAATTGTTGAATAGATTCCAAAAGACAACAAGGACATGGCCAAATTGAATGATTTGAAGATTCAGCAACTGAAAAAGGAGTTGAAGCCCTTGGATTGAATACTACTGGCAAATAAATCCGAGCTGCAAACACGACTAAAGGAAGCTATGGAATTGGAAGGAATCTTCGTTGATGAACACACTTTTCATCCTTATGTGGAAGTGACAACAACAAAAATAGTAAAAAGAGACATCGCAGACAGTTACGACCACAAGCTTGAACATGATATTGGCTGCAATATCTGCACAAACATCGACAGTAACATCCAAGGTGGAAGCGCATGAGGCACGCATTTCAGAAATGTCGTCGCAAATGTCATCCCAACTGGAATCGCAGAGACACGCATAACATCAAAGATTGGAGCACAAGAAACGCGTATTTCAGAAATGTCGACACAGATTACATCCAAGATGGGAACACAACTGAAAGAACAAGAGACACGCATAACAATATAACTCGAAGCACAAGAGGTGCGTATATCATCAAAACTCGAAGCGCGTATGGACGAGAAAATAATGCAGTTTGAGGAAAAAATAGAGAACGATGTGGATGCTTTCAGAGTACGTATCCAGGAGTTGCAACTTAATCGCACGGCTGCTTCAGCGGGTAATACGAAGGTAAAAACTCCATATTTTGACGTTTCTGTTCCTTTCCAAGTCTTTAAGGTACAGTTCGAGAAGACCGTAGCAGCGAACAACTGGCTGAAGATAAAATTGCTGCATTGTTCATGGCATTGAAAGAGCCTGCAGCAGAAATCTTAAAGACAATTCCAGAGTACGAACGGAACAGTTATGAAACCTTGATGAGCGCTCTATACAGGCGATACGAAAGCGAGCACAGAAAACTTATATACCAAATAGAGTAGCAAAACCGCTACCAAATAAAGCTTATGAGACTTTGCAGGAGTTTGCGCGTGATGTTGAAAGATTGGCCCATCTCGCAAGTGCGAACATACCCGTGGAGGTTAAAAATCCAGAGCTTTATAAATGGCATACGGGACGTGGAAACGAAGCGAGCTACATACGCTAACCCAAAGCGGACGTTTGCTGAAACGGTATCATGCACTGACTCAGTAAACAGCGTCACTTTTGAGTAAGCCCGGATACAAAGCTCATCGCTTTAAGTGTGGTAAGCCAGTGCACATTGCACGTTATTGCGGTACCAACCCTACTAATTTCAACAATGAGCAAATCTCCAAGTCCACTCAATCGCTAAATTAAAGCGAGTCAGCCGCAAGGGGCGACAGCAAGCTCCCGCAATTGAATGCCCCATAATCTCTATCTCACAGATTGGAAGAAGATCAAGCAATCTTAATGTCGGAGGACATGTGGATGGAAAGGAACGTTTACTGACTGTAGACATTGGTGCATCAGATTCCATCATTCGACCAGATTTAGTCAACAAGAAGATAAGAGTATTGGTTGGAGCAAGTTTACGTACAGCTCCTGGAGAAGACACCCAGTGTACGAGCAAGGAGGTTTTTCATTTGATATTGAATTGAAAAAATGGTACGAGAACTTTGTGGGGGTGTACACGCGAAACTATTGTTATTCCATATATGTAAATGACAACGACCGAACCGCTTAATGTGAGCGACAAGTTACAATGATTTATTTAGGCAACTTCAATATGTACAAAGCATGAAAGGTAAAGAAGAGAGTGAGTGCAAAATTAAGTATGATTGCGAATATGTATGTGTGTGTAAGTATATTAAGCTGGGTCGATTTATTAACCTATATCGCGCCATCGATTTTTCGATAGGCTTTGGGCTCAGGAAAAAAAGTTCCAATAAGCATACCCAAAAAAATAATTTTCGAGCCTCCAAATTTTGAGTTTTTTGACTTTTTTCTTTGATTTTTAAGGTTTTTTTCATGACCTACTTATAAAATTTGCATTTGATTTTAAAATTTTCCTGTATACCCTGTCTGGCTCAGAATTGTCCGCTAAAAACTTTGGCGGTAACAGCTTTTTGAAAAACAAACACTTTTTGAGTTTTGAGGAGTGCTTTGTTGAAAAAATTTATTTTTTCGCCATTTTTTTTAAGTGTTTCTTCAGAAACTTGCAAAAGTGTTGCCGATGAAAACGAATTTGTCTCATAGTTCCTATCCCACTGAAAATTATGCGCTAAAAAAGTTGGCATTAACAGCTTAAAAACCATGGACTTGTTTTGGTCGAAATCGATTTTTTTTCATTTTCAAGGCTCCAAATAATTTTTTATGTATATGTTTCCGTTAGACCCACCAATAAGTATACCAAAATAATCAGGGGACGAGCGAAGTTGATTTAGCCATGTCCGTCCGTCCGTCTGTCCGTTTGTTTGAACGCAAACTAGTCCCTCAATTTTTAAGATATCTTGATGAAATTTGGTAAGCAGGCATATTTTGATGTGGGATTTGACGTTTGTCAGAATCGACGGGATAGGACCACTATAGCATATACCTCCCATACAATCGATTGTTCAATAAGAGGGTTTTCGCCATTTCTGCCCAATTTCTGCCTCATTTTAACAGCTAGCAATATCAAATTTTATCAAAAGATGACGTATTGAGCATAGATGGTTTTCTGCGAAAATCGTCAAGATCGAACATATTTATAATAAAAATCGATTTCGCAAAAAATTATAAAAATCCTCTTACCTGAACAGTCGGTTGTATGGGGTATGCTTAGTTGAACTTTTTTTCCTGAGCCCAAAACCTATCGAAAAATTGATGGCGCGATATGGGTTAACTTTCGTCCATGCAAATCAACCCAGCTTAATGTATATTCATGTTTAAAATTAGTAGATAGTGTTCTGTTGTACGTATGTAACTAAGTATGTTGTGAATATTATTTGAGAAGTAGAAGTGTGTCGCAGGTTTGATCAAACATTCCCACCTCGTTGGAAGTATCCACTTTCAAGAAACCGACAGTATAGAAATTTTATGTTTAGGACGGCAGCAGGTACCATTGGCAGTGCGAAGGTGCACCACTCGAATGTGACTGTCACGTCCTTGGACAGTGAACTCTAGACGGCCAAGTCTCCAACGCTGTGGTGGTAGGTTGTCGTCATGTATGATTACTAGAGTGCTTTCTTTGACATTGGGTACGGAAGTTGTCCACTTTACACGTGAGGGTAGTTCATTAATATAATCTGATGACCAGCAGCGCCAAAGGCGTTGCTTAATAGAAGTGATTATATCGTACTGATCTAAATTTGGAAAATGTCTATATTCGAGAGATCGCTCGGGTAAGGCGCGTAGAGAAGAATCATTTCATTTCATTTCATTTTTATTGAGCATTTTTCTTATACCTATATATTTACATATGTAGCAAAGTTACAATAGCAAAATAAAAATAAAAAAGTTTAACAATATAAAGTATAAACTAACGAATGTATAATATGTGTATGAGATCGTGTAGGTATAGGAAAAAGGTGAGAAGTTTTTTATGTTAAGCTTAACTTAGTGACAAATGTCATATCTATCAAAAATATTGAAACATTAGTCCATTAGTTCAGTGGGGTGACTGCTATATATTGAAATTAAGTTACAATTTTTTTTTAAAACCTACATATGATTTTTAGCCTAATTACGAGATGCAACTATTGGAAAAGCTAAAAGTAAGTGAAAGAAGAAATAATTGTGTAGGTATATAAAATAAAGTAAAGAAAGTTACTACTATAATTTTCTTTTGGTCTCTGTTATTGAGCTGCTTATTAAATAGGTCGTAGCAAAACCTCGATTTAATTATTTGAGATACTCAGAAGAAAGGATTTCACGCATTGTGTAAACTGTAGAATATTCCTCATGGCGCGAATTTTGGAGGGTAGTATGTTGAAGAGTTTCCTGGATACAATTGTATAAAATTTGTTGAGTGTGTTGTTCTGGGAGGAGGTACGATAACTGTAGGATGAAAGTTTATCCGAAGGTTATAAGTTTCCGACCTCATACTCTGCAGATAACCACACCTAATGAAATAGATTTTTAAAACTTTAAAATAATAAAGGTCTCATATTGGAAGGATCTCTAGGCCTCTAAAAATCTCTCTTGAGGGATGCGAACGATTTACATTAGATATTTTACGAATAACAATTTTTTGTAAAACTAGGATAAACTGAATTTTGTTGAAGGATGCCCGCCCCCAACAGCTGATACCACATAACAATTTAGAATGAAAAAGCGCATAATAAACAGTTTTAAAGGTAGAGTTAGAGCAGCAAGCTGTGAGCTGATAGAAACAAAGTAAAGAATATTGAAGATAATGCTTTAGGCGGGATATGTGGATGCCCCAGTTCATATTTTGATCTACAGTTAAGTTACACCTAGATACCAAGAGTCTTCAACAACATCAATTATAAAGCACTCGTTATTACAAGTAGCGAGCGGATTAAAAATACCATACTGAGCCATGTGGCACAAATTATCGTAGAGAGCGAGACGCTCACAGCTCGAAAAGTGGAAAACAATGTCTACATCTGGTCAGATCAACAGTATCAACGAAAAGACTCGCGCATTTTTATACTGTCCAATAGAGCATCCTCGGTTGACCGGCTGGCTCTAAATCCGAATATCCTTGGGCTGAAAAAGCTCTTGCTTTCAAGAAATAGTAAAATACGGCTTTTAAGGGCTTCTCGAAAACCTTAGAAATGGAAGGTACTAATGAAATAGGCCTATAATTCTTTTTTATCTTCCCTGTTACCCTTTTTGAATAGAGGAATGATAATCGCGCATTTCAAGTCTTCTGGAAAATTTCCTGAGTAAACACTAGCATTGAAGAGATGTTTCAGAATGTCTAGTAGGTTAAGGGCTATATTTTTAAGCAATTGTTTGGAAATAGCATCATGACCACAAGAACCGGAGTTTTTAAGTTGTTTTATTATGATTAGGATCTCAGAACCAGAGAAAGGTTCAAACAAAAAACTATTGCCTGATCTAGTTCCTTCCCTACCTGACATCACACAATCGCAGGAAGAGGCATTAGATTGACCGACTGAAACAAAAAAATCATTAAATATATTAGATACAGCAGGGGAGTCGTCAATGATGTTGCCGTGATCACTTAGAGCAATAGTCTTCTCACCACCGATGAAGTATGCTGGAGTGAGTGCGCCAAAGTCATTTGGATTTGATGACATCGGGCAAAGTGGGCGAGAGTTGAGAATAGCTTCCACTTCCACGGCAACCGTGCTCAGTTCTTCAAAGGTCAATCTTGTGTTTGCTAAAGTTCAATTTAGATGTCCCTTTGCGCCTTTCACCGCAGCTTCCCAAAGACCACGAAAGTGAGATGGGAGGAATAAAATGAAAATTAATAAATTCGGACGAGTAAAATTAATAAATTTCTTGTTATTTAATTGGTTGGACGCCCCGACAAAATTTGTAGCGTTATCGTAAAATATATCGCATGATAGTTTTCTGCGACCACCCATGAGCTTCAGAGCGTTATCGTAAAATATGTCGCATGGTAGTTTTCTGCGACCACCCATGAGCTTCAGAGCTTTTAGAAATTCATTCGTTGAGAGATCCGATACAACTTAGATATGTACTGACTTTGTGACGAGGCAAACAAAAACGGCCGAGTAAGATTTTATAGGAGCCTTGCCTCAAACCCGAAGTAAGTATTTATTGGTCCGCAGAAATTAACTCCACATCCAGAACTGGTTTATAGCGCATGCGGTGTACGCAAGACCGAACGATACAACGAGCCAAGTCTCTGACATTGATGATCCAATATTCTAGACGTATCAGGGAAACCAATGCTTTAGGGCCGGAGTGATAATTTCGATTATGTAAATGGTGTATGTAGTTATGTACAAATTGCGAATTACTGGGTAGCAAAATAGGATGTTTCTGAGAATATGGTAAATTTGCATAGTCCAATCGGCCACCAACTTTGACGAGTTCGAACACAGTGGTGTTATTTATAAAGGATGAGATGTTTTAAATTTCGTTTTAAAGGCTGATTTTTATTGAGTAATTATAAATCAACAAAAAAGTGCTGTTGTTGTAAATTCCAAATTATGCAGTGTAGTAGCGTCGTAATTCTGCAGCCAAGGGAGTAGCAGTGGGTGTTGATTTCATTCTGAGCGAATCGCAGAATCGGAATAATCATCCAACGAGGCAGTAACAATGGGAAGAAGAACTTATGCCGTTAATGATTTCGATGATGTAATTTGTTTCCTTGACTATTGTAAAAGCCGTCTTCCGTTTCTCAGTACTGATAACGTCCTTGTCGAGTTCGACTGCAGTTTTACTGTTCGGCCACTTGGCTTGGCTTTTCATCGGGAAAGCCGGACCGGATAACCAAATGGACGCCTTCAGTTCCGCTGTGGGGCAACAACATGAGGCTAGGTCTGCTGGGTTTTCCTTCGTTGGAACATGAATAAAACGAAAATTAATAAATTCGGACGAGTAAAATTAATAAATTTCTTGTTATTTAATTGGTTGGACACCCCGACAAAATTTGTAGCGTTATCGTAAATATGTCGCATGGTAGTTTTCTGTGACCACCCATAAGCTTCAGAGCGTTATCGTAAAATATGTCGCATGGTAGTTTTCTGCGACCACCCATGAGCTTCAGAGCTTTTAGAAATTAATTCGTTGAGAGATCCGATACAACTTAGATATGTACTGATTTTGTGACGAGGCAAACAAAACGGCCGAGTAAGATTTTATAGGAGCCTTGCCTCAAACCCGAAGTAAGTATTTATTAGTCCTCAGAATTAACTCCACATCCAGAACTGGTTTATAGCGCATGCAGTGTACGCAAGGCCGAACGATACAACGAGCCAAGTTTTTGGCATTGATGATCCAATATTCTAGACGTATCAGGGCAACCAATGCTTTAGGGCCGGAGTGATAATTTCGATTATGTAAATGGCCTATGTAGTTATGTACAAATTGCGAATTACTGGGTAGCAAAATAGGATGTTTCTGAGAATATGGTAAATCTGCATATTCCAATCGGCCACCAACTTTGACGAGTTCGAACACAGTGGTGTTATCTATAAAGGGAGTGAGATGTTTTAAATTGCGTTTTAAAGGCTGATTTTTATTGAGTCATTGAAAATCAACAAAAAAGTGCTGTTGTTGTAAATTCCAAATTATGCAGTGTAGTTCGCGTCGTAATTCTGCAGCCAAGGGAGTAGCAGTGGGTGTTGATTTCATTCTGAGCGAATCGCAGAATCGGAATAATCATCCAACGAGACAGTAACAATGGGAAGAAGAACTTATGCCGTTAATGATTTCGATGATGTAATTTGTTTCCTTGACTATTGTTAAAGCCGTCTTTCGTTTCTCAGTACTGATAACGTTCTTGTCGAGTTCGACTGCAGTTTTACTGCTCGGCCACTTGGCTTGGCTTTTCAACAGGAAAGCCGGACCGGATAACCAAATGGACGCCTTCAGTTCCGCTGTGCGGCAACCACATGAGGGAAAGTCTGCTGGGTTTTCCTTCGTTGGAACATGAATAAAATGAAAATTAATAAATTCGGACGACTAAAATTAATAAATTTCTTGTTATTTAATTGGTTGGACGCCCCGACAAAATTTGTAACGTTATCGTAAATATGTCGCATGGTAGATTTCTGCGACCACCCATGAGCTTCAGAGCGTTATCGTAAAATATGTCGCATGGTAGTTTTCTGCGACCAGCCATGAGCTTCAGAGCTTTTAGAAATTAATTCTTTGAGAGATCCGATACAACTTAGATATGTACTGATTTTGTGACGAGGCAAACAAAAACGGCCGAGTAAGATTTTATAGGAGCCTTGCCTCAAACCCGATGTAAGTATTTATTGGTCCGCAGAAATTAACTCCACAGCCAGAACTGGTTTAAAGCGCATGCAGTGTACGCAAGACCGAACGATACAACGAGCCAAGTCTCTGGCATTGATGATACAATATTGTAGACGTATCAGGGCAACCAATGTTTTAGGGCCGGAGTGATAATTTCGATTATGTAAATGCCGTATGTAGTTATGTACAAATTGCGAATTACTGGGTAGCAAAATAGGATGTTTCTGAGAATATGGTAAATCTGCATAGTCCAATCGGCCACCATCTTTGACGAGTTCGAACACAGTGGTGTTATCTATAAAGGGAGTGAGATTTTTTAATTGCGTTTTAAAGGCTGATTTTTATTGAGTAATTGAAAATCAACAAAAAGTGCTGTTGTTGTAAATTCCAAATTAGGCAGTGTAGTTCGCGTCGTAATTCTGCAGCCAAGGGAGTAGCAGTGGGTGTTGATTTCATTCTGAGCGAATCGCAGAATCGGAATAATTATCCAACGAGGCAGTAACAATGGGAAGAACAACTTATGCCGTTAATGATTTCGATAATGTAATTTGTTTCGTTGACTATTGTTAAAGCCGTCTTTCGTTTCTCAGTACTGATAACGTCCTTGTTGAGTTCGACTGCGGTTTTACTGTTGAGTGGTGTTTACTGAGGCAAGGTCTGCTGGGTTTTCTTTCGTTGGAACATGTTTCCAATGCACGCCTACTGTAGGTTCTTGTATGTCCGAGACTCTATTCCCGACGAACGTTGACAGAGTAAAGGAATGTTGTTGAAGCCAATGTAAGACTAGTTGCGAATCGGTCCAAAAGTAAGTGATTACTGAAAATAAAAAAATAAAAATAAATCTTAGGCGCGATAACCTCCGAAGAGATTTTAGGCCGATCTGCTCTTCCATTTTGCGTCGTGCTCCTTTTTAATTTATCCTACAAATTGGCGGTATAGGACCTACTTGTTTTATGCCGACTCCGAGCGGCATCTGCAAGGCAGATGAGTTTTCACTGAGAGATTTTCGTGGCAGAAATATACTCGGAGTGCTTGCCAAACACTGCCGAGGGGCGACCCCGCTTAGAAAAATTTTCTTTTATTGAAAAATCTTCTTTCTAAAATGTTTGATGTTGCTTTATCCGGGGCGTGAACCCGCTACCATGTTTGAAAATATATCCTTTATTTTAGAGATGATACAAGCGAGAAACTGAGCACCGCATACCTCATGTTTGGAATGGAACTGCTTTTTAACTGGTGCTACACTCGACTTTGATGTCAGTATCTGCACTTATACATGACCGTTAGAATCTTCAGTATGTACATAAACCGAGCAGCCATATGTACGTATTGATGCGTCGCAAAATCCATGAATTTGTGTAATTTTTGTATTGGGTTGCAGGTAGTAGCGAGGAACGGTGAGTGACGAGATTGAGTTTAACGATTCCAAGCAGTTAGTCCAAGCCTGATGGACGTATTGAGGTACAGATTCATCTCAGTATAGCTTTAATAGCCAACGCTCCTGCAAAATTATTTTAGCCCTAATAACCAGCGGTGATTACAAGCCAAGTGGATCAAATAAAGATGATGCGATAGACAATATGGTTCGCTTCATCACAGTATTGTTTCCTTTTAGGTTGGATGAAAACGAGAATGTATCTCTTCGCTTATGCCATCTTACTCCTAGTGTACTGGTTACGAAATTTTCGGTTATATTAAGCTCCTTTGGCGCTGAACCTTCCATGAAGTCGGGATGATTTGAATGCCATTTTGATAATGGAAACTGCCCACGTTGTAGTACTGCGATGACTTGAGGTTTCAGTATATGCAAAGCGTCTGCATCGTCTGTGCCACACAAAAATTCGTCGACATAAAATGATGATTTTACTGCCAAAGCGCCGACTGAAAGCTCATCCACGCATTGATCTGCCAAGTAGTGTAGGCTACGTATTGCGAGAAGCGGGGCTGAGGCTGTTCCGCATATGACCGTATTGAGCTGATACGTCTGAATATCTAGGCGAGGAGAAGTTCGCCAAAGAATGTGTTGATACTTACAATCATTTTTGTTCATTCCAACTTGCCTGTACATTTTGGTGACATCTGCAGTGATAGCGTAACGATATAAGCGGAAACGAAGTAATAGAATATGTTGGGTGGTTGGCCCTACCAACAAAATGTCGTTCAATAGTATTTGTGATGATGTGCGACAGGAGGCGTCAAATACGATTTGAAGCTTCCTAGAGGTTCTACTGAGTTTAAGCACGCAATTATGTGGTATGTAGTAATGCGGCTCGTCAACCGTAGGCTGTTCTACGACTGACATGTGACCAAGATTTTCTTATTCTTTCATGAAAGCCAAGTATTGCGAACGAATTTCGGGCGAATGTGGAAGAAGTTTCTCAAGGGCGAGGAATCGTCGACGAGCGATATCGAAGGAATCTCCAAGGCAACTGGGATCTGATTTGAAGGGTAAGGTAACGACTACGCGACCAGTACTATCTTTATATGTCGTTGACGGTACGTCAGCTGTTTCCAACTTCCAAAGACGTTGTGGGGTCTCGTCTATCGAGCCTTCACTTGACATCGTGAAAGATAGTGTCGCCACATCATACTCAACACGGTATCTACCGGAAATATCCCACCCTAATAACGTTTTCTGAAGTGTAGGTAGATTTACACCAAGGCGATTTTGGCCTACAGCGAACACTTCGAAGAATGCCTCTGCTCCAAATAGCAGATCTATTCGACGTGGTTTGAAGAAAGTCTCGTCTGCTAATTTCGTGTTTGCTGGTAAATCGTGTGCGATTTTAAAGTTGTAGTGGTACGAGACTTCGTTATGCTTTTCGCCACAAAGACGTAGTTTTTGTGCAAGGTCGTCGGTAATGAAGTTGACATGCGAACAAGAGTCAAGTAGAGCTCTTCCCAGTTTGTATGCCCCTGTGGCGTCTTTGACTAGGACCATAGCTGTAGCCAGAATAACTTGTCCACAATCCCAGTCCTCCATACGCGAATTGTTTGCAGCTTGTTGATTCTACGATTGGGATTTGTTAGATGAATTCGGTGCGAAAGAAGGGGTTTGCCAAGAAGTTTGGGGAGCTTGCGAAGCATTTGGTGAAGAGACTGGCATTTGTGACGTACCTAAAACCTGCGAAGTTGTAGTCACGGTGTTCCGCGCAGAATTACTATGGAGCGGGTCCCGATTTCGGATGAACCCGGGTTAATTTTTTGGCAACAAGAGATATATCAATATGGGTATCAAACGAAAGATATTTTACTCCTACTCCTTTCTATTGACATTTTTAAGAAGGGTTGCCACTTAGGGTTGCCGCCTCACTTTTTTATATTTCTTTGTATATCCACTACCATCCCGGAAACGGCTTAACCGATTTGAATCAAATTTGGTACATCGATATATTATTATATTTAAGACTTTTCACCTAGGTGTTGCCAGTGAGGATATTTTCACAAGGTTGCCACTTTTTTAAGTTAAAAAAAATTATATCAGATATGCCATTAGGGGTATCAGTCTCTTTGTTGTCTTTTTGTTATTAAACTTGAAACAAACACAAGCTTTTGTATTCCCAAAAAATTACTGGCATGATATGCCATGCAAAAAGATATATCTTTTTAGAGATTAAGTTTCCTTTAAGCTATCCTGATCCATTACGTTATAGTGCGAATAAAAACAAAGTTTTTCCACCTTACGGCCCAACGTTTCGCCAAACTTCCTTGGCATCATCAGGGGCGCGATATTCTATTTATATTATTAACCTAACAAGTGAACAAGTATTTAGGTTAGAAGGGTATATTGCATTTTAAACCGAAAATAATCACACACTACTTTTACACAACTTTAGATGTGCGCGGTTAGCTCCGTTGACGTTGTAGATGGGTCTTAGGGTATTTATTTAGTGGAAATATAGGAACGCCAGGGAGTATATTTAAAAAAAAATGGACTATTACGGAAAAAAGACTTTTGGCCAGCTAGATTGATCAAATACCCCACCGTGCAATGGTGTGAAACATCAAATTGACACTGGGGAGACGAGGCTGATCCGTCAAGCTTCTCGTAGTGTTCCACTGTAGAACGGGAACTTGTGGCTCAAATCATACAAGAAATGAGTGATAGCGGTGTCACCGAACCATCAGCCAGTCCATAGAGCTCTCTTTTGGTACTTTTAAAAAATAAGGATTGAAAAATTACGTCTTGCGTGGACTACCGGAAGTTAAACAATGACACGAAAAAGGCTAGCAACGAAGCAAGAATTGACGAAACTCGGGACGCGCTATGTTGTACAAAAATGGTTTTCCACACTGGACTTAAAAAGTGGCTACTGGAAAGTAGAGGTGAAGGAGAAAGGCAAGGAGAAAACAGCCTTCAGTGTGGGGATTGCCTTTGGCTGTTTACAGTAATGCCCCTGGGACTGTGTAATGCACCAGCTACATTTGAGGGATTCATGGATTAGCTGCTGAAAGGACTACATTGGAAAACATGCTTAGTATACCTAGACGACATCATCGTATTCGGAAAGAATTTTTGAAAAACAGCTGAGGAATTTGGGGGAGGTTTTCCAAAGAATGTTGTTGTTTTTGGTTTGAAATTCAGTCCCAAAAATGTTCTCTGCTCAAAAAAACAAGGAAAAGTAAAGCTCTTGAATGGAAGAAAAAGCAAAAAGTGGCTTTCCAGACATTAAAAGAGCGTTTGCGCACTACCCCAAAGTTGGTATATTCGATTCCAGGAGCAACGTTTATTCTAGAAACAGATGCGAGGGGGTGTGCTATTGTTTTGTCACAACTGGTCGAGTGACAGGAGAAGGTAATTGCCTATTACAGTTGTAGTAGTTGCCTATTGCGTTACAAAGAGAGAGATGTCTACATTGGTAGAGTGCATTAAACATTTTCTACGGTCAGCGGTTCCACGTCAGGACAGATCACGCAGGGTTTAAATGGCTCCTGTAGTTCCGTAATCCAGAAGGTCAATTAGCAAGATGGATCGAGCTATTACAGAGCTAAGACTTTTCCATTGAGCATCGAAAAGTTAGTACACATGGGAATGCTGAGCAATGTCACGAAGGCCATGTAGTTTGGAATGAAAATATTGTTCAAAAGCTGAGGCTAAAGAAGACATTATAGATGGATGAATGGAACAAGGGACAACTAATGAAGTGTCAGCTAGAAGATACAGGTCTGCCACATGTTATGCAAGGGCTCGAACGAAACGAAATACCAAATAGAGAAGAGATGTCAGCAGATAGTCCTATCGCGAAGTCATATTGGGCACAGTGGAACAGTTTACAACTGAGATCCTGCATCGAGTATGGGAGAGTGAGAATGGTCAGTGTAAGAGGGAACTGATAGTTGTTCCAAGGAAAAGGATTCCTGAAGTTCTCAGTGATCTACATAGCGGCCCAAGTGCTGGTCATCTTGCAATCACGATGACGCTCAAGAAAATTAAAATTCTATTGTCTTGGGTGCCGTTAGTCGGTCACTGAATGGATTGCCAAATGAAGCAATATATTTCAGTTACACGATTTGAAAGGATGGCCATGGATGTTGTAGGTACGTTTCCTACTAGGAACTGCGGAAACAAGTTCGTACTGGTGGTTATGGATTACTTCAGCAAATGGCCAGAGGTATACACAATTCCAAATATGGAAGCGGAAACAGAAGCAGAAGTGTTTACAAACAATTGGGTTGCAAGGTCTGGTGAACCAATGGAGCTAAATTTTTACCAAGAGAGGAAGTATGAATGAGCTGTGTTCCAAGAAAAGAGTAAGACATTGGGTATTCCAAAAACACGAACAACTGCATTGCGTCCTCAGTTCGATGGTATGGTTGAACGATTCAATAAAACTTTAGAGGAGCAATTCATGAGTGTAGTGGATAAGTTCCATAAAGAGTGGGATACACACATATCCTTATTATTGATGCCTTACCGATAGGCAGTGCATGAGACAATGGGCCAAACTCCCGCACAGTTAATTTTTGGCAATTGCCTTCGACTTCCAGCTAACTTGAGGTTTGGGATAATGCCGATGTGGAAAGAAATGCCAGGAAACTGACTGGTCACTTGGAGGAAGAAATGCGAGGATTACCCTTCCTTGTAAGAAAACGAACCAGGGTTATGAGTGACAAAATGAAAGCCAGATATGATAAAGCAATTAATTCGGAAGGTTTGGAAGATTTGGTGCTGTTATACACCCACAATGAAAAAAAGGCTTGTCCTCAAAATTTCAGTGTAACTCGGAAGCCCCATACAAACCCTGCAGTCAAAAGCCAAAGTAGTCATCAAACATTCTAGTTCATTGATTAGAATTTTGTGGGGTTATTCATACTAGTCAGTTTTTGAATAGTTCATTGACTATAATTTTGTGGGGTTATCCATACTAGTTAGTTTTTGAATAATTTATTCGACTAGAATTTCGTCTTTCAGACTCGAAGAAATGCGCGAGTGCTTTCTGTAGCCAATTTGCAATACATACTTCAGTTAACAATGCTAGATATCGTCCAAATCAACGGGCACATACACACAAGCATGACGAGTCGCACCTCTCCGTTACCTCAACAGAGGTTAAACAAGTCATTGAAAAGGCCAATCTTTCCATATCAATAGTCCCAGAAGGAATACCTATGCCAATGCCAAAACACATTGGCCATAAGGGCATCAGCAGCCTCGCACATATTTTCTACTTGTCGTTAAAAGCCTTTGTCATTCTTCGTTAAAAGCCTTTGCCATTCCAGAATAACCGAGAAAGACAAGGATAAACCCAGCCAGTATTTACCGATATTATCCCTTTAGTCAGTAACGAAAACGTTTAAACTCGATATGATTCCCCCAATTAAATGTAAATTTTCGGTTATTCAGCCATCAGCATGACTTCCGTAAAGTGCATATCACTACCACCGTTCTGAACTCCATTAACATTCATCATAGGACGGTCGTTAGTGCCGTTCGGCCTGTTTTGATACTGTCAACCACGACTGGTTCGTTCCTTCTCCTTTAGATAGATAGATAATTTATTGAGGATTACACTGCGACCAATGGTCTATTTTGCCCCACCTCCATCACAGCACCTCATCCAAACCGACGTCCTAAATGAACCCTAGCACTTCTCTTGCTTGAGGTATCACATGTGGGCATGTTCTGGCCATGGTAAGCCCACAATTTTAGCCCTACGTCTTGACATTGCGTCGCATTCTAGGAGGATATGGTCCTCCGTCTCGGCTGATCGGTCACAAAATCGGCATGTGTTATTTTTGACTTTTAAGTTTTATATATATGTACGTATATTTATTAAAATGTATTCCAAAACATAATGTATTGGAGTGATAAATTTTAAAGTGATATATGTATGTATACATACATGTAAGATTATGGATTTGCTCTTTTAGAAGCGAACAATTGTAATCTATTTTATTGTATATTGTTTAAATGAAATTGAGGTATTATAAAGTTAATTTAAAATGAATTACATTGCAATTTAAAACGAATTTGATAAATTAGTTTTCAAGTAATTTTTCAACCCGACTAGGACTAGTATATTAACTAGTAGGATGCTGATGCAAATATCAACTAGTATGTCAACTGATATTACAATATTACATAGACTGAGTAGTACGGCAACTGGTATGTTGATGTTGAATACACTAACTAGTATGCCAATTGGTATGATATTGATGTATATAATAACTAGTATGCCATCTGGCGTAATGCTGGTGCTGACTGGTGTGTTAATTGGTATGACCCTGATGGGTATGCTGACTAATATGGTATCTGGTACGATATTGGTGTATAAAATGACTATTTTGTCAATTGGTATGATGCTGATGCAGATACTGGCAATTGATATTTCGTAGGATTTTAAAAATATCAGTTGCTAATATGGAAAACATACAGAACTCATACTAGTTGGGATTTTTGGGAAACTAGTATTCTTCTAATATATAACTAGTTGGTTTGACTGCAACAAGCAACGAAGCTGTTGGGGTCCTTTTACTAGCCAAGGGCAAGATATGTATCGGCTGGCTGCAATGCAGGCTTAAACAGAGGGTAGACGTGCAGCAATGCTTCAGGTGTCTAAGCTACGGACACCAAAAAGCAGACTGCAAAGGCCCTGATAGAAGCAGTGCTTGCTGGAAGTGAGGACAGAGTGGCCACCAGGCCTCAGCCTGTTCGGAAACTCCAAAGTGCTTTTTATGCCAGTCAGAGAAGGTCGACCACCTTCCTGGGTCTGGAGTATGCATCACCTTTAGGGAGGCACTCGCTGCCGCAAAGGCCAAACAGGCGCGCAAGTGAACAGGTTCATCCAAGGCAACCTGTACCGAAGCAGGTTAGCCGATAGCCTACTGGACCAACTGGTTCTTGAAAGCAGAGCCAGCTATGCCCCCATCAGTTAACCTTATAGTGTCAGGAGTGACTGGCACGTAGACTTAACAGGTGTTTCTGCAATCTGGATCGTGGACGCTGGTACCAACGTACGAAGCCGTGTTGTCGGAAACGGCTACGTACGCGTAACAGTGGCGCACACCACACTATTGAGCTGCTATTTGTTCCCAAGCGATCCAATTCAAGGGTTTAAGATAAAGTAGATCTACTCGAAGACTACTTGCGTGATGAAACCAGTAACGTGGTCGTCGCTGGATATTTCAATGCTAGGGTTTGTTGAGTGGGGAATGCCCCAAACTAACTCCAGAGGAAGGCTAGTGCTAGAAATAGCTGCCTGAATTGGATTGGTCATTCTCAATACCGGCACGCCCCGAAATATCGGCGACCAGGCTTTGGACACTCTATCACTGATATTACATTAGTACCGGAAAACCTGCTGTCAAAGGCGGCTGGATGGAGGGTGATGGAGGATCTTACGGGTAGTGACTATAACTACATCACCTTCCATCTTAATGACTGAGGGCAAAGTCGGACTAGGAGACCGCCCCATATGAAAACGCCCATATGGGACGCCTCTAACGTTGACGCTGCAAAGTTCTCCGCTGTTGTACAAGCGAGCGCATGAAAGATAGTCCACAGTGCCGAAGCGGCGAACGCTACGGTAGAAGCCACCATGCGCTGCCTGAACCACGCATGCAAGACCTCAATGCCATGAAAAGGGCCTAGGAGAGGTATAAAATATGTGCACTGGTGGAGTAGCGAAATCGCCGAACTACGCAGGGTATGCCATGGAAAGCGAAGGCAGGAACCCGCGCATGCAACAGGCCTGGCCGCTAGAGCATGCGCAGGCATACAAAAGAGCAAAAAAGGTTCTCTGTGCTGCCATAAGGCAAAGCAAACTTGATAGCTGGAAAAGGCTTTGCAAAGAAGTTGATCGTGATCCTTGGGGACAAGGGTATAAAATAGTAATGGGGAAATTTCGCCCACCGAACCAAACGATGGATGAGGGAAGGTGCGAAGTATAGCAGATGCTCTGTTTCTCACTCGTACAAGCAGAGAGGGTGACCACGTCACCCACGAAGACCACGACGTGCAGCCGTTTAGGGAAGGTGAGCTGAAAGCGGCCCTATACAGAATGAAGCTCAGTAAACCGCCATGACCGGATGGGATACCAGCTGAAGCAATAAGACTGGCTGCTAAGAGCAGTCCTGAGTTGCTGCTGCATATGTATATCAAATGCCTGGATGCCCGGATCTTTCCAACAAGGTGGAAGGCATCGCACCTCATGCTAATCCCGAAAGGCAAGGGAGACCAGAACTCCCCGCCGTCTTTTCGACAATTATGCATGCTCGTCGCGGCCGGGAAAATGATGGAAAGCCTCCTTAAACTACGGCCGATAGCAGCCATTGAAGGTGGAGGTGGTCTGTCCCATCGGCAGCATGGATTCCGGAAAGGTCACTCCACAATATATGGCATCTAGCTG
>JARSSU010019447.1:0-13934 GCA_029619165.1 Eurosta solidaginis
GATATTCTCCAACGCTTCTCCTCATACTCTCGAGCTCTCGTGTGATTGCATACTGTTCCGCTTTGCGAACAATGCCTGCAGCAAAGCCAAATCGTGGCAACACATAATCCCCATCTGACGTACAAAGAGTTGCAACATGTGAAACGCGGCTTGTGGCAATGGCACATCTCCGCCATTTCGTGGGCGGAAAAGAGCGCCTTACACAACAATATGCGCAATAAGCAAAAAGAGTTCCTTCTGGCTTCTTGACCCACTTCTGGATGATACGGGCTCCTACGTATCGGGGGAAGATTGGAACATTCTCAATGCCGTACAACGAGAAGCATCCAGTAATTCACCTTCCTCCGATTCAAGGCTCTGCCAGTTGTATCTGGAGTTTTTACACGCTGCTTCTTCATGCAGACATGCGGTGAATGCTCCAAATGGTGAGGTAAGAGTCCTACGTCACCAAAACTAAAGCTCTTATCAAGAAATGCATTTCAGGGTTGCAATCTTGCACGCTTTCAAACAGAAAACGCGCACGCAAATAATGGCAGCTCTAGCTCTACTCGGAGCGCTGCAATTTCTCACTCCCCTTTCCACGCAACAGAGTAGACTTTGCAGGTCCATTCCAATAAAAGCATCGTTCTGAGGGCCGACCACTATCATAAAGGGTACGTGGCTGTATTCGTCTGTTTTCCACAAAGCAGTACATCTCGAGCTATGCTCGGACCTTACTACTGAAGCCTTTCGCGCAGCATTCGCCGATCCGTTGCAGTGACTAAACTGGCAGTATATTCCACCAGCGCTCCTCATATGGGCGGCTTGTGGATCCGCAGTAAAAAGTTTTTAAAACCCACTTCAAAAAAACCGCTGCATCCCACAAGTTTACATTCGAAGAATTCACGGACGCTGCTGGTGCGTATTGAAGCAGTTCTCAATTCAAGGCCTCTAACCTCACTATCCCAGGACCCAGCTGACTTCACAGCGCTCACTCCGGGTCACTTCCTTCGAGGTGCACCGCTATTAGCCATTCCTGAGCCAAACGCGGAAGACCTCTCCTGGATAAATCGATGGGAAAAACTCAAATCGCTTCATCACCAATTCAGTCGACGCTGGAAAGAGGATTATCTGAAGGACCTTCAGAAGCGCTATAAATGGCAAACGCCACAGCGAAATCCTCAACCAGGCGACCTTGTCGTAATTAAAGAAGATTCGCTCCCACCCACCGAGTGGCGTCTGGGACGAATCGAGAACGTTCGCCATGGACCTGACAACCATGTTCGGGTTTGTAGAGGTTCGCACCCAAAATGGGCTTGTCATGCGCCCCTTAGTTAAACTGTGCTTTCTTCCAATGGAGTACTCTTCGAGCACAGCGCTCTAACTTATATACGTTTTCCCCTGTATAATTAAATTTCCGTATCATCCGCTGTATCCAACTACTTCTCGTTTCTCTCTCTGCTCTTGTACTTTCAGGACGACACCATCATGGCATCTCGACCAGCATGCCCACTGGCTCCCACAGCAGAAACCGATAACTGCCTCCAGTGTCGGCTCTGCCACCGCTACCACGCGCTGCGGACCTGCCCGGCTTTCAAGGCGATGCGGCCACCGCAGCGTGCTACAGTGGCCAGGGCACAGGGCTATTGTTTCAATTGTCTGGCACTCACGCACACCACGGGGGAATGCGACTCCCGAGGGTCGTGCAAAATTTGCGGCCTGGCACATCACACCCTCCTGCACGAGAGGCCAAAAGGCCGACGTGGGCAGCGCAAAGCCCCTCCACAGAAAACCCCCCAAGCACCCCGCAAGCCGAAACCCAAGCCGAAGAAGGAAAAAGAGAGGACACCGACCTGCGCCTGCAGCGCCCAAAAGGCGCATCCTGCATTTAAAACAGCGGCAACCCCCAAACTCGCAAAGACGGCCAAGCGCACGATCGCGCGCACCCCTCAAGGCCTGCAAACGGCGCAATGCCAACGGCGCAATACGAATCGCGCCTTAGATACTACCATCCGCGCCCTGCAGGAACTGCAGAAGGTGCTTACTGCACCTCCCTGCAGGGCGGGCAGGATGTTTAAGCCGCCTCCTTCATAATTTATACGGCGGCGAAATCCTTATGCGCAGCCGTGCGCGGCGAATGGAAAGGCGCCAACGCGCATACACTACCATCGTCAACAATTATATATGGCATTCGTCAGTCAAGAATTATTACTCGGCAACCGCGGACGCGCTCCTACTACAAAGTCGTGTATATATATGTACATATTTAAATACTTTGATTTTTTCCAAGTTTGAAGAAAGTGAATAGGAAAGAAATAAAAATAATATTGAATAACAAAATAAAATTTTGAATTTGTAACGTTTATAAAAAAACCAATAAATCTTTTTATTTCGGATTTGAGTGTAGCGAAGAGAGACCAAGTGAAAGTTATTCACCTATGTATATACGCACATACAAATATATGTATGTGGACAACTAGTATGGATATTTGCAAATAAAATTATATACGGAGAGGCGTGAACCAGAGAAGACGTTCCTTTTTCTTTACTTGTTAACATTTGGCATCCCTTGCGGGGAAACAAGCCCGCGACCTTTGAAAAGTCATAGAAAAATCACGGCCGTATAATTAACTTACAAAATAAAGGCCTTTCGAACGATTCTTGTGTAGATTATAAGCATAGTATTCGCAGGTATCTACATTTTGCTCTACGCAAGCTACGTACACATCCAACAATGCGATAATTGCTGTTCTTACACATAACAGATACATACTGTGGAAATATCACGTGATTCTAACTGGATATTTTTATACTTCAAGCTTGAAGCAATATTTCAGCTCTACGCCGGTATTCTGGAAATTTTTTGCACGTCCACAAAGCGGTACATAGCACCATGAAGACTTTAATAAAGCAACAAACATGTGTTGCAAATTTAATCATGAATTTCATGGCAAATTTACGCAAAACAGCCAAAACCAAGCAAACCAAAGGATTCTTAATCGGTCGTCGTTCGCTGCTTTGCCAATACTGGGAAAAATATGTAAAGGGGTACGATGACGTATCAAGTGCTGCTGAAGACGCCACAACAGTGAGCTGGCTCAACAGATTTTGGATGCTTACACTGAATCGAGCGTATTTACACGGAAACATTAGGAGAGTTGAACGACATGATTGAGGCAGCTACTATTCTTCTACCATTTCAGAGTCACAGAATGCGACAACAACCACGCCACTTGACGTGCAGTTAAGTCAAAGAATACCCCCAATCAAATCCCACGTTTGACGGCTCGTTCTACCTGTCTCCTTCCACTTAGTCATATCCGAGAAATGGAAAATGGCCAAGGTGGTCCCGCTAGTAAAGCCTGGGAAACCAGCTAACATAGGTGAGTCGTATCGTCCGATATTCTCTCCTATCGCCAGTGGCAAAGACGCTTGAAGCCATTTTGCTCCCTTATTTCCAAGCAATTTGCAGCTAGCCCCTCATCAGCATGGTTTTCAGAAAACTCCACAGCACTACCACGTACGCTAAATGCATTAGCACCCAGATAATTGCGGTTTAAATCATACCCCCACCATAGAACAGTACTCGTATCGCTAGACCTATCAAAAGCTTTTGATACGTCAACCATGGCTCGTTACTGCAAGACCTGGAGTCTACCTTCCCCCATGTCTTAAAAGGTGGACCGCAATTATGCTGGGTGGTCGGCAGCATCGTTGCAATTAGAAACGACACATCAAACCAAGGAGAATTAAACAAGGGGTGCCACAGGTTGGTGTCCTATCCCCACTTTTGTTTAATTTTCTACATATCTAAGCTACCTCACCGCCGGAAGGAGTCACAATCGTTTCCTACGCCGATGACTGCACAATAATGGCCACAGGCCCAGGCCCAAAGATCGTATGCGCTATGCATAAAATAACGGCTATCTCCCTGATCTCTCCAGTTTTATTCGCCTCGCGAACCTGGCATTATCACCGACGAATCTTCCGCGACCTTATACACAATGGACGTTCCCAAATGTCGACCATTTGAACATCCACGTCGATGGCACTACGCTACCGACTGTCCTACACCCCAAAATCTTGGTGTGACGTCAGGATCTACATTTTGGTGAGCACGCAGCCGCAATTGTTCCGAAAATTCAGAGCCGTAACAAAATCCTCAATCCCTCGCTGACAGTACCTGCGGAAAAGATAGAGAAACGCTCATGACTACATACAATCATTAGCCAGCCGATACGTGCTCTACGCGTCACCCATATGGTCGCCAAGCCTAAAAAATTACCCACTGGAAGAAACTACAGGCCTGCCAAAATACTGCTCTCAGAATCGCCCCGGGCTGTCTTCTTATGTCCCCAGAACACCATCTGCATAATGAGGCGAGAATACTCCCCATCAGGGAGAGAAATGAGATGATGACCAAACAGTTCCTGTTGAATACCCAGAAACCTGGGCATCCCAACAGACATCTCATTGATGAACCAGCACTATGCCTAGGGGCTTACGGGAGTCATCTCCGTAATTTTGAGGATAATACGGCACCTGAGAACCCAGCCGTATGAAGCGAAAAAACACAAGCAGGTCCTTTGTGAACTCCATAAACAGGCGTCGGACCTTTATACCGGGAATTGCCCGGTGAATCCATACTTAAAGAAAGTATCCAAAACTCGCGGAGGAGGAACGCATACTCCCCAGGGAAACGGCGTATCACTCTTGCTCAACTTCGTTCTGGATACTGTAACAGGTTAAACTCTTACTATCCAGAATCAACCCCGTCATACAAAATGTATGTCCCGCCTTGCAATGTGTTCCCCACATGACACCAACCATCTCTTTAATTGTATGTGGAACCAACGCCTCTAACACCCCTTTCCTTATGATCCACCCCTGTTGAAACGGCAAGTTTCCTTGGACTCCCGTTAGAGGATATTGATGACATTTGTGATCGGTTTGCGGCTATTAGGTGGGGCGAGCATTGCTACAACAACAACAACAGCCATGGAAAGAGGGTTTCAAATATTTAGCGCATCTCTTCAACCTGTCTCTTTCCACCTTCGTCATTCCCGAAAAATGGAAAATGGCCACTACTACTAAAGCCTGGGAAACCACTAACATAGGAGAGTCATATCGCCAATATCTATCCTATCGCCAGTAGCCAAGGCGCTTGAAGCCATTCTGCTCCCCTACTTCAAAGCAAATTTGCAGCTAGCCTGTCATCAGCATGGCTTCAGAAAACTCCATAGCACCACCACCGCGCTAAATGCCATTAGCAGCCAGATAAATTGCGGTTTAAATCAAAACCCCCACTTGGGTGGTCGGCAGGCAGTTGTGCAATTTAGAAACGAAACATCAAAACCAAGAAGAATTAAACAGGGGTGCCGCAGGGTGGTGTCATATTCGCACTTTGTTTAACTTCTACAATCAAAGCTACCTTCGCCACCAGAAGGAGTTGTTATCGTTTCCTATGCCGATGACTGCACAACAATGGCCACAGGCCCAGGCCCACAGATCGATAAGTTTTGTACTAGAATAAACAGCTACCTCCCTGATCTCTCCAGTTTTTTCGCCTCGCGAAAACCTGGCATTATCACCGACTAAATCCTCAGCGACCTTATTCACAACATGGACGTCCCAAATGTCGATGGCACTACGCTACCGACTGTCCCACACCCCAAAATTTTGGGTGCGACGTTTGATCAGGATGTACATTTTGGTGAGCATGCAGCCACAATTGTACCGAAAATCCAGAGCCGCAATAAAATCCTCAAATCTCTTGCTGGCAGTACTTGGGGAAAAGCCAAAGAAACGCTCATTACCACTTAAAAAGCTATTGGTCAGCCGATTGCATGCTACGCGTCCCCTATATGGTGGCCAGGTCTAAAAACTACACACTCGAAGAAGCTACAGTCCTGCTTCCAAGGCGGTCGGTTCTATGTCTAGTTTAGTTTATTAAGTCTATGATCGAAAAGAATCTTACAGACTAGATACAAATGAGTTGAAAGATATAAAACTATATAGTCAAACTTATATATGTAATTAACGAGTAAATAATAAAAAAAAATAACATAGAACTAAATAAATATATAAAATAAATTACTGTTCACGCCCAAGGGCGTCCCGTAGTCTACGCCTAAGCGCCACCCCCCACTACATTCCAGCAGCCCCGCTGCTCGGCAAGCCACAACAGTACCCGCTGCTGCTCGCGCCCCACGGCGCCAACAACTCAAACAGCTGACACCACTCATAACTACTACCTTCGTAGTATAGTGGTACCAATGCTGAGCATCAACCCCTGCCCCGTCTTCCCTTCTTTTCCGGCAGCAAATCGTGCAGGTCAGGGAAACAGACTCTTAGTCCCTACTTCCGTTTGCACCGTCTCACAGTGTTTCGTGTAGAACAAGCTAGCTGGACAAAATTATTTTATGAGATTTTCCGTTTCATATGCAGTCATTTATTACAACTACGTCATTTTTTTCAGCCATATGTTCTTTTTTTTATTTTTTCCAAAATTTTACTTCACATGCATACATTTGCTTATTTCATATACAGTAACTCATGTGAATAAGTGACATAGATCCAAAAAAATTTAAAGGACTTAAGAATATTACTTTATTATACTTAAATTGAATGGAATACAAATCTCAATACTCTAAAAAATTCTAAAAAATTCGGAAAAAAAATTAAAATTTTTTATGAAAATTCGTCGAATTTTTTAAATATAATTAGTTTTGAGTCGTGGCAAATTTTCTTATGGGAAATTAGTTAAAATAAATTTGCGAAAGCGAAAATTGTAAGAATTATCCAAAAAGGGGTGTCTACTTATTTATGTGAGTGACTGTACATCTGTACATACATATTTTGTATTTATTTGAGTATTTATCCTGGCACTACAATTTTTACAGAATTATTTTATAGTACCATTCAGGAATGTAAAAGTGAATTACAATAATAATAATAACAATGTAAATAATTAAATTAATTATGTCAAAATTACTTATTACAAAAACTTAAAAGTAAAGTATCATACAAAGTAGAAAAGACAATAGATTTAAATTGAATAAAACCTGAACCAACAAAAAGTTATAGGGTAGGTTATCTTTTATAATTATGTTATTATTCGCTATCATCACTTTCATTGGAATAGTCACGAACATCAGCAACACTACTGTGAAATCTTGAAACAACTGGGGTATTGACTCCTCAACATTATCGGGGGACAGTAAATTTAAGACTTCTGAAGTCAGACTTTTAAATTTTTTCTTAGGTATCTCCCTAAAACTGTTAACTAAAGGATCCGATGTTATAAGCAACATATTCATAAGATCTCTATTCGTGGCTTCACGCGTCTGCTTTTGTGTGTTATAATCCCTGAATCGTCTCAAATCTTTGTTACGGGCTTCCTGTGCTTCCTCGGAAAGTTGACCAATAGGTAAAATTGCTGATTTTATAATTTCAGTACTATGCACTAAGAATTTATGAACTGTAACAGGCATATTAAACCATGGATAGAGATCTATGTATAGTTTTTTAGTCTCGACCGCAAATTTTTCAAATCTTTGATATTTATATTGTACCCAGATGCTAATGCGCGAAGGAGAGTGTCGAATCTTTTGATGAGCGTTACATCCAATCCCGTAATCTCAGCACTAGCCTCAGAATTTTCGAAAAACCTACGAGCAGTGTTGCCGTCATTGGTATTGCCGAAACCTGGTTTTGGTTTATCTTCATCAATCCATTGTTTGTACCTGTTTTTATGCCTTGGTGACTGGTGCGGTAGGTTGTGGCAGGTTGAAGTCAACGATCTTCGCCTTTTTGCTTTTGGTGTGCTCTTGTTGACCTTGCGCGTTTATTTTTGTATGTTTTATGGCTACGTGTTTGTTCCCTGTACCAGGGAATTGGTTTTGCCGTTTGTAGATCAGCTTTAAAGGTTCAAATATCTCGTCGGAGCTGGTACGTACATACATCCTATTTGATATGTAGAGATAACTAAATCTACAAAAAAAATTTAAAATAGATGTGCAAAGAATTCGCAATGGTTTTTTCTTTCGACTATTAGAGAATACTTGCGACTATAACATATGTAAAATTAAGCCCGGATGTCCGCGGATGTATGTAACTTTTTTGTCCTAAAGTTAAAAATATAGGAAAAAAATACCTTTTCTTCTTAATAACGGAATGTTAAATATATGAAAATACTCTATTTATGAAAGAATTACTATTAAAAAATTTTACTTACCTTCGAGCTTAGAATCCATCAAAAAAATTATGTAAAAGTGTTCACTTAAAAGAAATATGAATCTTAATATTCAACAAGAATTTTGCAAATTAATCAATGCATTTTACGGCCACTCCTGCCTTCTTACTTCAATTACTCAATATATATGAGCAAAAATCTCAAAAAAAAACAAAATCCCGTTATTTTGTTTGTTTTCTTTCATTTCTCATTACACTTTTCTTGGAATAAGAACTTTGTTTTTGTCCAGATAGCTTGTTCTACACGAAACACTGTGCGTCTGCCAGCACAGAAATATAGGTTTGCGACATCCGCCCAATGCAGCTCCTGCCTTGGGTGGTGCCACTTTCCTAGATTTTCTGGTCTCCGCGACGGCAACCCCCCGACGGGTTTCATCGCGCCATGTTGCCAGGTCGCAAACCCAAATCATCCGGGTACCCCAATGCTTGCCCAAGGACGCCCAGTCCCAGGGCCACAACAGCAATTGCGTCCTGGCCTTCCACAACCCAGGCGTAGTCACCCGTCACTTACCCCCAGAGTGGCGGCGTCTCCCCTTATGCACTTCAGAATTGTGCAGTTAAACTGTAATGGACTAACTGGGAAGATTACGGAGATAGTCGATTTCATGAAGCGACACAACATCCGCATTGCTGCGATTCAAGAGACTAAACTCACAGCAAGATCTGCATTGCAGACCTGCTCTGGGTATAATGTCCACAGGAAAGACCGCGAGAGCGGAAATGGAGGCGGCCTCGCGTTTATCATACACCACTCTGTGCAATATTATATATTTGATCCTGGCATCGACCGCAGGGACAATGTCTTAGAACGTCAAGGCCAAGGCGATTTCAATGCCCATCATGATCTATGGCATTCAAACTTGCGGGCGGACAGTAGGGGGTGAGATGTTGGCGGATCAAATAGAAGAAACGACGTTCTGCACAATAAACGGAGACGCCCCCACACTTATGGTAGGAAGCTGTCACAGCTCGCCAGATATCTCAATCGTGAGCGCAGAACTCGTAAACTGCGTCAAGTGGCAGCCGATGGTAACATTGGCATCCGACCACCTGCCCATACTTATTTCGCTCGAGCGTACCGCCGACTTCATCGTCACTGAAAAACGCACTTTCATAAACTTCAAAAAAGTAAAGCGGGAAGAATATAAATCCTTTACAGACAACCGCTTTGCTACCCTCCCTATCCCGTGTGATGCCCGCCAAGGGGAGCGTGCCTTCCGTAAGGTCATTGAATCCGCCACGGCACGTTTCATTCCCGAAGTCCGGCCCCACTTCCCGGCGGAGGCCGCAAAACTTAGCGAGAAAACGTGACCTTATAAGACAGCTTGATCCAGGCGACCCCCAAATAAGGGATATAAACCAACGCATTAGATTGCTTGTGGATGAACACAAGCGGGCGAAATGGGAGGAGCACCTAAGAGGTTGTAACCTCTCTACCGGTGTGGGTAAACTTTGGTTCACCGTAAACTCCCTATCGAATCCGACTAAGCACAAAGACAAAGTTTCCATCGCCTTTGGCGACAAAGTGCTGTCGGATGCGAAAAAATGCGCGAGCGCTTTCTGCCGACAATATATAATGCATCCTACGGTCGACAAAGATAGACGGAGAGCCAATAGACACGCACATAAACACAAATTCAGCGCGTCACCAATCACCATCACCGCTAAAGAGGTTGAGGACGCCATTGATCGTGCTAAGCCATCCAAAGCAGTGGGCCCAGATGGCATAGCCATGCCGATGCTTAAAAGCCTAGGGAAAGAGGGTTTCAAATATTTAGCGCATGTCTTCAACCTGTCTCTTTCCACCTTTGTCATACCCGAGAAATGGAAAATGGCCAAGGTGGTCCCGCTACTAAAGCCTGGGAAACCAGCTAACATAGGTGAGTCGAATCGTCCCATATCTATCCTATCGCCAGTGGCAAAGACGCTTGAAGCCATTTTGCTCCCTTATTTCCAAGCAAATTTGCAGCTAGCCCCTCATCAGCACGGCTTCAGAAAACTTCATAGCACTACCACCGCGCTAAATGCCATTAGCACCCAGATAAATTGCGGTTTGAATCAATACCCCCACCATAGAACAGTACTCGTAGCGCTAGACCTATCAAAAGCTTTCGATACGGTCAACCATGGCTCGTTACTGCAGGACCTGGAAGGTGGACCGCAAATTATCTGGGTGGTCGGCAGGCATCGGTGCAATTTAGAAACGAAACATCAAAACCAAGGAGAATTAAACAAGGGGTGCCACAGGGTGGTGTCCTATCCCCACTTTTGTTTAATTTCTACATATCTAAGCTACCTTCACCACCGGAAGGAGTCACAATCGTTTCCTACGACGATGACTGCACAATAATGACCACAGGCCCAGGCCCAAAGATCGATGCGCTATGCAATAAAATAAACGGCTACCTCCCTGATCTCTCCAGTTTTTTCGCCTCGCGAAACCTGGCATTTTCACCGACTAAATCTTCCGCGACCTTATTTACAACATGGACGTCCCAAATGTCGACCATTTTGAGCATCCACGTTGATGGTACTACGCTACCGACTGTCCTACACCCCAAAATCTTGGGTGTGACGTTTGATCAGGATCTACATTTTGGTGAGCACGCAGCCGCAATTGTTCCGAGATTTCAGAGCCGTAACAAAATCCTCAAATCCCTCGCTGGCAGTACCTGGGGAAAAGATAAAGAAACGCTCATGACTACATACAAAGCAATTAGCCAGCCAATTACGTGCTACGCGTCACCCATATGGTCGCCAAGCCTAAAAATTACCCACTGGAAGAAACTACAGTCCTGCCAAAATACTGCTCTCAGAATCGCCACGGGCTGTCTTCTTATGTCCCCAGAACACCATCTGCATAATGAGGCGAGAATACTCCCCATCAGGGAGAGAAATGAGATGCTGACCAAACAGTTCCTGTTGAATACCCAGAAACCTGGCATCCCAACAGACATCTGATTGATGAACCAGCACCGCCTAGGGGCTTAAGGAGTCATCTCCGTAAGTATTTTGAGGAATTACGGCACCTGAGAACACAGCCGTATGAAGTGAAAAAACACAAGCAGGTCCTTGGTGAACTTCATAAACAGGCGTCGGACCTTTATGCCGGGAATTGCCCGGTGAATCCAGTACTTAAAGAAAATTATCCAAAACTCGCGGAAGAGGAACGCATACTCCCCAGGGAAACGCGTGTCACTCTTGCTCAACTTAGTTCTGGATACTTTAACAGGTTAAACTCTTACCCATTCAGAATCAACCCCGACATACAAAATGTATGCCACGCTTGCAATGTGTCCCCACATGACACCAACCATCTCTTTAATTGTAATGTGGAACCAACGCCTCTAACACCCCTTTCCCTATGGTCCACCCCTGTTGAAACGCAAGTTTCCTTGGACTCCCGTTAGAGGATATTGATGACAATTTGTGATCGGTAGCGGCTATTAGGTGGGGCGAGCATTGCTACAACAACAACAAGGCAAGGTTTCTCTTAGCCTTCGGAAGGACATAACAGATATCACTAACGAAGGGGAAGAGGTGTCGAAGACAACACTTAGATCAATAACTTCTTCGACAGAAGCCAGTGGAACACCTGAAATACCATAGGGAATGGTATGCAGGGTAGACGCATTAGAAAAGACATTTGAAAGAATTTTTTGACATTTAAGTAGAGATTATTGGCATTACACCAAGCAACAAGATTATTTAGATCATTTTGTAGGAGCGCTGCATCTGACGGGCCATTAATTCTACGAAAAATCTTAAGATCGTCTGCATATAAAAGGAAATCAGACGAATTAAAGCAGGAACCAATGTCATTAATAAAGAGCACAAATAAAAGAGGACCAAGAATGCTACCCTGAGGTACCCCGGACGTTGCTAAGAAATGTTGGGACTTACAGTCTTCAATTTCGACGCACAAAGACCTATTCGACAAATAAGATTTTAACCATGATAGGAAAACAGAATGAAATCCAATGCATTCCAGTTTAAATAATAAGATTTTATGAGAAACTTTATCGAAAGCCTTTGTGAAATCAGTGTATACAGTATCTACCTGGCAACCGTCCTGAAATGCAGAGATGCAGAAATCAGAAAACGACACTAGGTTCGTAACAGTCGAGCGGCCAGCCACAAACCTATGTTGGCACGGCTCACTGACGCTTTTGATGACAAAAGTTAGCTTCTCTTTTATAATTTTTTCAAAAAGCTTCGAGCTGTTAGTTTGGCGATAGGGCTATAATTAGAGACATCATTTTCATTGCCATCTTTAAAGATTGAAGCACTCGGGATTTTTTCCGACCAAGGACTGTCATTTCAGTGTAACCCCATTTAATTTGTTGCGTTCCTCCCACAAATTGTCATTCTCCCAGCAACTCCTTGCAGCGGGACTGCTCCATATTCTCTTGCTCCGGGAAGGTATCGAACCCATCCGGGTCCGTCTCCTGACCCCGGTCCTGAGAAATGGTTTTGCTGCATTGGCCGGAAAAGAATCTTTTTAGAACGGTCATACTCTTGTCAGTGTCTCGTGTAAGGGATGGTTGCATCGAACAGGTTATTCTGGGCTAGATCCCAAAACCAGACGTCCACGTAATTTCTATAAATCTTTTGTGGCTCCTTACTGTTCACGCCCGAGGGCGTCTCGTAGTCTGCGCCTTAGCTCACCTTCCAGCAGCCCCACTGCCCATAAAGCCACAACAAGTACCTCCCTTTGCACGGTTTGCCAGCACAGAATATATATGTTTGCGACATCCGCCCAATGCAACTCCTGCCATGGTCCCAGGGCCACAACAGCAGTTGCGTCCTAGCCTTCCACAACCCAGGCGTAGTCACCCGGCACTTACTCCCAGAGTGATGACGTCTCCCCCATGCACTTCAGAATTCTGCAGCTAAACTGTAATGGATTAACTGGGAAGATCGCGGAGATAGTTGAGTTCATGAAGCGGCACAACATCTGCATTGTTGCGATTCAAGAGACTAAACTCACAGCAAGATCTGCGCTGCAGACCTGTTCTGGGTATAATGTTCACAGAAAGATCGCGAGAGCGGAAATGGAGGCGGCCTTGCGTTTATTATTAAATGGGGCGTTTATCATACACCACTCTGTGCAATATCTATATATTAATGCCGACATCGGCCGCAGGGACAGTGTCTTAGAACGTCACGGCTTATCTGTCCGGTCAGGCGATGCAACCTAGAAATCATCAATATCTACATCCCTCCTGCCACATGTTGCCCCAGTGTATACCGTCCTAATATCAGGGCCTTACTCACTGGCAACAATCGCATTATCTTAGGCGATTTCAATGCCCATCACGATCTATGGCATTCAAACTTTCGGGCGGATAGTAGGAGTGGGATATTAGCGGATCAAATTGAAGAAACGACGTTCTGCACAATAAACAAAGACGCCCCCACACATATGCTAGGAAGCTGTAACAGTTCGCTGGATATATCAATTGTGAGCGCAGAACTCGTAAACTGCATCAACTGGCAGCCGATGGTAACATTGGCATCCGACCACCTGCCTATACTTATTTCGCGCGAGCGTACTGCCGACTTCATCGTCACAGAAAAACGCACTTTCATACAAATTAAAAATTGAAAGTGTGGTGAATACAAATCCTTTACAGACATCCGCTTTGCTGCCCTCCCTATCCCGACTGATGCTCGCCAAGGGGAGCGTGGTTTCCGCAGCT